>JAIUZE010066152.1:0-35606 GCA_022085475.1 Heliosperma pusillum
TTGACTTGTGCCTAGCCTGTTGCGAATGACTCAAACACGTGGTCTAATTTTTCTTGAAAAAGTGAAAGATATATTTTCTTTTCTTTTGATGGTGTATAGGTATGGGAAATGTTTTAAGACACACATATTTGGTGAAACACATGTGTTTGTGTCAAGCACGGAGGCAGCTAAAGAGATACTAAGCAATGACTTAGGGAGATTCACAAAGAAGTATATGAGGTCAATTGGCGAGGTTATTGGGCGAGAAAGCCTCCTTTGTGCCTCGCCTCAAACCCACAAACTAATCCGTCGAGAACTTCTTGACTTGTTCTCCTCTGCCTCTGTTGCAGAGTTCATTAAGCACTTTGATCAAATCGTGGTGTCGACAATTTCAGATTGGGCGCATAGGCCTAAAGTCATGGTACTTGATGACGCTCTTGAGGTTAGCCGCCTTTGATTAAAAAAAAAAGTTGGCCTTATACAATGTATACTTGAATTTGACTATGCCAACGGATGCAGATGACGTTGAAAGCCATGTGTAAGATGTTGCTAAGCCTAGAAGGTGGGCGTGACGTAAATGTGATGAGAAAGGATGTTACCTGTGTTTGCCAAGCAATGCTTGCGTTTCCATTCAATTTCCCTGGTACAAGATTCAGCAACGGCCTTAAGGTCATTTTCCAGTCTAGACGGTTTCAATGCAGCCAATGCTAACATCACGGTTTTATATCAGGCCTCGAATTGAAGCTATTTAAAACTGTATTAATAGTATTAAGTTGCTGGTACATACAGGCAAGAAAAAGAATCATGGAGATGTTAGACAGTATGATTCAAAAGAGAAGAGAAGCGTATTCAGCACAAAATCATACAGCTCGCGATCATAAAGACTCTCTAGATTACCTCCTACAGGTTACGAATCAAAAACTATGTTCGGTACAGCAAGCACAACAGTTGACGGATACACAGATCAAAGACAACATCTTAACCATGATAATAGCCGGTAAGAAAATACCATGAATGTATTTAACATAGCTAAAAGGGTTAATATGTCTTCAATTACTTTGTCTATTACTCTCTTTTCATGTCGTCTTATTTTTATACGTGACATGGTATTGAAATATTTCGCTATTAGTCATATTTTAAACAAATGGTTACATTGCAATGTGCAGGTCAAGACACCACGGCAAGCGCAATTGCATGGATGGTCAAGTACTTGGATGAAAATCAAGGAGTTCTACAAGCTCTTCAGGTTGTTTGCTTACTTTAGTAACAACATTTTATCCGGAAAATTGTAAATGTGCAACTTGAACTTAATTGCATCTAATAAATCTCTTTTTTTATTTCCTTAAACAGGATGAGCTGCATTCTCTGAACAAGAAAGTTGGATGGAAACGATGTCTTACATTGGACGATTTAAACAACATGATATATGCGTCTAAGGTGTGTTAATTAACTAAGTTTATAGCCTGAAAATGTCATCTATTTATCTTATTGCGGTATCTTTGCGACTGAAAAGTTATCGGTTTGACTCAGTTTGATTCCAGTAAGCGATGTTCAATTTAAAGCAGCTTTGAACATGCCAACTGAAGTCGATTTATTTGTCACATTTTCGTGTGTAGGTAGTGAAAGAGTCTTTGAGAATGGCTTCCATAGTACCATGGTTCCCAAGAGTAGCACTCCATGACTGTATTATCCAAGGTTTGTTATTAACCATATGAATCAAAGCGCTCCCTTCTATATATAACTTGGTTGGAAGTCTGCATTTTTTCTACTGTTTCGAAAACACAGATGGTTTTACCGATGACCCACAACATAAATCACGTATTATTTCACACTATAAGAAGTGTTACAAATTTCGCCACTGAAAGATTAACTGAAACCCGAAACTTTGCTAATGCTGACACAGGGTATGCAATTAAGAAAGGGTGGAATATCAATGTTGATGCTAGATCTATACACCTTGATCCTACCATATATACTGATCCCACTATATACAATCCATCCAGGTTTGATGTAAGACATTCCTAATTTCAAGTCAAATATGAGTATAATAATACTATTATTCAAAATATTATGCTAAATTTATTTGGAATTACTGAGGTGAAGGGACATTTTTATAAGCAGGATGAAGCAAAACCATACAGCTTTCTAGCCTTCGGCGCAGGCGGAAGGACTTGCATTGGCATGAGTCTTGCTAAAGCCATGATGCTCGTCTTCCTTTTCCGCTTAGTCACCACCTACAAGTATAAATTTTACATTTATTTTTCTCACACTTAGATACGGAGTACTAATTTACTCGATTCATCCCGTTTAAAAGTTCTTGTCGCCAATTGATTTCCGTCTTCAAATAATAAAGTCTCGGACATTGAGACATTGGTTGAGGACTTGAGCTTATTTACACAATTTAACTCTGATTTCGCAGGTGGAAGGTAACTGACCCGGACCCAAGTATCGAAAAATGGGCTATGTTTTCAAGATTAAGGAGTGGCTGCCCCATTGAAATTACACATGTTTATGATTAACAAAAACTAGGATTCAAGACTTCAAGTTTGTTCAAGCTTTCTACTTTTGTACTCCGTAATTAACTTGTCGGAATTCCCTTCGAACTAGAGTATCATTACTCATTAGCCTATGAGATATCCCTTGATAGTAGATTAATATGTTAAGCCTTCTTGCTACCGTAATTTTATTTTTGTACAATATACGAGAACTGCCAATTAAAATGATTGTATGATATATACAAGAAAATGTCTGTATTAATTTATATAACTACTGTATAATATGGAAAACAACAAGGTCGTTGTAGTATAGTGGTAAGTATTCCCGCCTGTCACGCGGGTGACCCGGGTTCGATCCCCGGCAACGGCGATTTTTTTTTTATTTCCATCATTATTACTCCCTACTCCCTTGACCCTCTAATCGTAAACTTGATCGTTTATTTTATTCGTCTTAGTAAGCACATTAAGAATATCAAAATTTTAAAATTTTATAAATATATAACTAAAGATATTAACATAACAAAATGTGCATTGACAAACGTATAAAAGGCAAATGATAACAATTGAGTGCGACAAAGAGAATACTCCATTTTCTTCACAACATTATTTATAGATTTAAATAAATACTTGTACAAGGCACGAACATGGAAGAACGCTATATAGAAGTATAGTACTCTTGTAGACTGGTACACACGTATATGAACACAAGCTACTATAACGTGATAAAATAGACACAACAATTTTTATCGGAAAATTAAAATAAATAGTCCAATAACATGGAGAATATATGATTGATTAGTAGTTGTCACGGTGGTCCTTAACCTCATGCTTGGCATCCTTCTTCTTGTGATGCTCATGGAACGTGTAACCACCAGCTCCAACCGCAGCTACTGCCGCCAACTCCTCTGATATCTTGTGGCGGTGCGCGTTCTCCGGGTCCTTCTTTGCCTTATGCTTCTCATACTGCACACACATTTCACCCATTTTCAATAATTTCAAATGAAATTTACTTCCACCAATCCAATTATTTGCTTACCTATTTTTTTGAAATTAGTGTTTATTCAACGTAAAAATTAACGTAATTGCTCTTTTATGGACAAGTTTTACTCTTTCATGGATTATTTTGCATAAAATATCCAAACCTTACCCTTGGTAAAAAAATTAAAAATCAAGTTCTTTTGTTCTCTTCTCCTCTAAAAACTTAAGCAAATGCTCATCCAATTAGTAAATTACAAATCATAGTTCTCAAATTAATCAAATAATAATTCATAATTCTAACTTATAATCAAGCCACAGTTTATTTTGTTTCAAATTAGATACCACGTAAATTAAATTTGTGGGAAATTAAATTAGGGTATATGAAAATTAAGATGGATGGGAAAGGAATGGCTGCGGTGGCAGGGGATGATGTCGTCGCTCAGGGTTGTCGCCTGGACGGTGGGGGCGTCGTTGGTGATGGATGGTAGTGTGGTGGCTGGCTGGCAGGGTTGTCGTATGGCTGTCGTTCAAGAAGAAACAAGAGGTTGTCAGGCGTGTAAAGGGGGGGGGGGGCAGTGGGTGACGATGGTGCGGTGGTTGTGTGGGTCAGGGCGGGCAGAGGGAGTGGGAAAGGGTGGCGAGTATGGTGGCACATGGAAGGGGACAGTGGGTGACGGTGGCACGGTGGGTGGGTGGGTGGGTGGTGATGAGGAATCTAGCAAGGTAGTGAAATTGAAAAACATATATCAAAATTGAAAAGAATAATGTTAAAATGGGACGGGTAAAATGGTCATTTGTGTCCATGATTGAGTAAATCATGTCCATGAATGAGTATAACCCAAAATTAATGGGACGGAAGGAGTATGTATTAGAATCAATTGCCAAGCCAGCAAGAAACACAAATTCTCATTTAAGACGGAAATGTATTAGCTACATTTAAGGTTAAAACGGGTCAAATAGACAAATAAATATCAAATCATCTCACTTGTTGCAATGTAAATACCAAAAGCTTAACTTTGTCTTTATTATCACCATGTAGAAGTTTTGGCCCGTCTTAAGCTTAAGACAGATAACACCGTCTTAAACTAGAGTAGGCGGTGGGCCGTGTCGTGCCGGCCCGCGCCCCGGCCCGTCGTGCCAGCCCCAAATTTTGGCTCGGTCCAGGCCCGGTCCGTCGGTCCACTGGGCCGTGTCGTGCCGGCCCGACCACCTCTACCCGCTGCCGCTGCCCGGCCATTGGCCCGGGAAAATCGGGCCCGTGTCGTGCCTGGCCCGTGGGCTTGGTCGTCCCTGACCCGGGCCTGCCCAATGTAAATTTTTTTTTTAAAAAAAAAAATTGATTTTTTAATGAATAAGAAATATGAATAATGATTTAAAAATATATAATTTATTAGTTACTTAATTAATAATGTATAATTAACTAAATATTAATGTAATTAATTATAAATATTAACGTAATTAATTATAAATTCGAATGAGATCCCGTGCTTGGGCCGTGCCGCCGTGTCAGGCCCGCTGTGCCTATCTCGGGCCGTGTCACCCCGTGCTTGTGTCGGGTCGTGCCTTGGCATGGGGATTTCTCTATTAGCCGCGTCGTGGCCCGCCTCCCTACATGTCGTGCCGGACCTGTGCCGGCCCGAACTTTCGCTCGGGCTCATGCCGTGTTGGGCCGGATTCGTGTCGGACCCGTGTCGCCCGTCGTGCATTTGACCCGACTGCCAACTCTATCTTAAACAAGATTTACTGAGAAAGAAAAGCCCTTGTATTATGTTCAACTATACATTTGTCACAAATTCTCATTGAAGACGAGTCATATCCATCACAAGCTGAAAACGAATAGTACCTCCCTCACAATATGCAAATGAGGAGGGCAAGTGGAGGCAAATAGATCCCCCAACTTGCCCTCTCTCTTGCATATTGTGAAATGGGCACTATCCGTCTTCAACTTGTCACGGATAGTGCCCGTTTTCATTGAGGCGTGTTGTACATTTGTAAATCGACTGATCCCATACATCTACTCAACTAGGAACTAGGGACTAGGGAGTAATACTTAGATTAGATGTTACCTACTAGGTATATTTTTTGAATTCGTGTTTATTCAATGAAACGTTACAAATTCTCATTTGTGATGGGACAACCCGTCGTAAGTTTACGACGGATCAAGAACTCCTCACAAAATGCAAGTGAGGAGGCAAGTGGGGACAAATGGATCCACTCACTTGTACTCTCACTTGTTCTTTGTGAGAAATGTTTAACCCGTCACAAGTTTGCAACGGATCGCCCCGTCGCTAATAAGACTTTCTGATGAAACATAGGGTAATAAAAGAGGTAGAACATCACTATATAATACTAGGGCTGAGCAAAAATATACGATACGGTTTTAATATACGGAAACGATACGGTATACGGTTTTAATTACACGGATTTCCGGGTACACGATACGAATTTCCGGGTATACGATACGGTTTTAAAAAAAACCGTACCGGGTCCGGGTCGGGGAAAATCAAAATCGGGTATACGGTTTTGACCCGGTTTAATTAAAAATAACCAAAAAAAAAGTTGTATGTAAAATTTTGTTGTCTATTTTGACTATATGGGTGAAATTTTGAGCACCAATCATTTTATGTGAAACTTATAATATACGCAACTCACTTTTATCAGTGACAAATTTCTGTGTGAAGTTTTGCAAATTTGTATTTTGCTATTTTACCTACTGACTTTGCAAGTAATTGTGTTTTATAATAATGATCCTAATAGATTATATAAGCATCTTATTTATTGGTCGTTACTAATGTTGTGGATTCGAATTTCAGGTCTGAGCATTATCAATTAAACCGGATCCGGGTATACGGTTTTCGGGTACCCGGTTTAACCGGGTATACGAAAACCGGGTACCCGGTTAAACCGGGTCGGATCCGGGTATTAATTTTTGGCCTTCCAAAAACCGGGTACCCGATACGGTTATTAAAACCGTACCGGGTACCCGGTTTTGCTCACCCCTATATAATATTCCCTCTGTCTCAGTCAATTGTTGTCATTTGCCTTTTACACGTTCGTTAATACGCTTTTCATTTCGAAAATATCTTTTACTACATAAGTGAGAAAATTATAAAATTTTGATAATCATAACGTGCTCATTAAGACGAATCAAACAAGATCTCTCATGACTATATTTTGTGTTATACATTGGAAATTATTTTAAGGATTCTCTTAACTTTAATAGTGTCCAAAAAGTAAAGGACAATAATTGACTGAGACGGAGCGAGTATAAATCTGTACAAAATTCCTTTTTTTTTTTGACAATTGATAAATATTGTCTATACTATTTTAGAGCAACATTGAAAGTCATTCAGATATAAGATCTAGGATAAATATCAATAGCTAAACAATGAAACATACCAAATACAAATAAAAAAATCTCTCAAGTTATGTAATACATCCAGGTAAATTTATTACTACCTCGATGGGGCGATTTTCTTCTCATTTCATTAAAATATTCTTCACATATAGTAGATAAATGGTGAGAAAACAATTGCGTGAAAGAAATACCTATTTTCATTTTGAAGTGTATTATTTAGTTGTACTCCTTATAGAGAGTAGGAATGAAAGAGACAAAGAGAAAAGAAGGATAATATACCATTGCAAAAGCACCAGAACCGACGGTGGCGGCCTCGCCAAGGTGCTCAAGGTTCTTACGGTGCTTCAACTCCTGTTCCGGAGTTCTGGGCTCTTTCTCCTCCTTATCGTGACGGTGGAACATATGGTGGTGCTTCTTCTCCTCTCCATCAGACATTATTCCTAACTCTCAACAAATAATTAACCAACTAATTAAATATTAAGTATGTTTTGATGAACAATTACTTAGGATGGGTGTGTAATGTGTTTGATTTTTAATTTGTAGGAAACTTACGAAGGTTGTAACATGTATTTATACAGGTCGCTTACTCGGGGCCATTTATTGGTCCTCACTCCTAATCACCATTCATTGGTCACAAATTATGATAAGTCTCCGTTATGATCGATATATCCGTAACAAGTTTATGACGAGTCAAATAATATTTATATGGGTAATGAAAGATAAGTCGTTTGTGATTTCTTAGACTTGTCTTATCTATCTGAGTGGGAGATACTTAGCCCGTTAGAGACTTATGTCGTATATATCTGTTAGAAGTGAGATTTATTGTTCGTTGATTTCTTTGTCCACTTGGAATTTTAGTACGCGTTTCCTACTACGAATTACATCTAGCCATCTAGGAGTATGAAATTTCCTACTTTCGTCTTTTATCTTAACTTTGTTATTAAGATAAGATATTGATTTAATAGACTACGTAAATCTGATATATATGGAGTTTATTAAAGCAGTAGGTCTCCCTTGTGACGGGTCGGACCTTGCGACGGGTTTTTCCTCTAACAAAATGGGTAGAGGGAACATGTGGGGCACTCCCCATGTGCTTCCCTTATTCCCTTAAATGGGTCATTTGTGAGGGGAAGTGGTACCCGTCGCAAGCTTATGACGGATACTGCCCGTCACAAACAAGAATTTGTGTTATTAAAGATGTTGACGTTTTTTTATACAACTGAGAGAATTCCAACACAATAATAACTATGACAATCATCATTGTGATTTATAACGAGATAGCTAGGAGTTAATTTAAAGTATTTAATTTTGCTTATTTGGTAAATACATAATCAATTATTTGAGATTACAAGTAATAAAAAATGTGTGAAGGATTCATAAAGGAACCAGTGTGACAACAAAATATTAGAAGTTTGGCTCCTTCTGTTCTAATTATTTGTTTACATGTAATGTAAATACTTATCGCAAATAATATCAAAATTGTTCGAGTTAATAATAATTCGTGTCATTACATTAATACTATACTACTAATAATAATCTTTGAGATGTACAGAGATTATAAAGGTATCTTTTTATAAATATTCACGCTAATGAAATAGGATCAACTAAGGTATTACAAAAAAAAATACTTGCCCATTTTCTAAACTCTCAAATCTAACAACACATTCTCACTAAAGACGGGTATATCCGTTATCATTAAATACGGGTTAAGTTGTCTTTTACAAAAAGATAAGAGGGGAAACCTAATGGATTTTCGATCACTTGTCCATTTGACGAATCTGTTTTCAATGAAACTTACTGATTTAACAATGACAAAACAAAACAATGGATTTTACGGTTGTAGACTTTTTTTCTTCTATGCCCGCTTATTTGGTTGTCTTTGTTTTAGGTAGAGAAATCAACAAAGTGGATGAGACCTCTTTTTCCTACTTATAAAAAAATTAGGACATGTGCCAAGTGGCATGAATATCTAGCAACTTATACATAAATAAAACATTCTAAAAATATCTAAAATTAAATCGATAAACAACTAATCGGGATTTCAAATAATTTTAGGATGCAAAGAATTTGAAGTATCAATATGTTATTTTCATTGACGACAAATGTTTCAATAACTATATTATGTTACCAAAAAGGTCTAACGCGATGATTAGATGGACGAATTATGATGATAATAATGATAACCTAGATTCGGGATTAATTAGGTCTCCAACCTTAATGTATTCTACGGTTATTGTATCTCCCTTAATATCAAAAAAATATCTATATGACAATGATTTTATATATGCAACCACATGAAATCGTGAAATGACTTGTGAAATGTGAACCGATGATGCTAAATGTACGTTTATATCATTGTGTTACCTATTGAGTCTCCACCAATATCGAATGGGTGAGCTATACAGTAACAACTGATAGCACTCGCTAATACTCCAAATGCAAAAAAAAAAAGATAAAATTATTAATTTTTGTTACTCCAAATTTATAGAAAATGTGATTTTAACAGAGATGCTAAAATATCGTTACTAGCTACGCACGTACCAATAGCTACATTTGAAGTTTTCAACAACTTTACTATTAGACACTAGTAGTCTTTTTCGTTTGGTAGGAAGATGATAAGCCTCCAAAGTGGACAACTGGACGATACATTAAATTATCTTGCCCCGTTGTTCTTCTTCATCCTCGAACATGTGTGATCTTGATTGTAAAGCGTGTCCCGCTATCTTGATTCACAATAAGTCTTGCTTGTGACGGGGCGAACCGTCGCAAGCTAAGTCTGCGACGGGTCAAGCCTCCTCACAAAGAGCAAGTGGCAAAGCAAATGGGGGATTTCATTTGCACCCCACTTGCACCCCCACTTGCTCTTTGTGAGGAGACTTACCCTTCGGGACCGTCGCAAGCTTGCGACGGGTCGCCCCGTAATAAATGAGACTATCTTATATTGGATTTAAAGTTATCTCCTTTAAGTTCAGTTCAAATTTTATAAATTTAATTTAGAAAATTCGAATCTTATAAGTTCAGATTAGTTCAGCTCCTATAATAAATTCTATTTAGAAAAGTTCTGATTCTATATGTTAAGATCTAAAAATTTTAGATTCTCGAAGTTAACTTATTATACTTCGTATTAGATTATTTATGTTAAGCTTGTTAATTAAAATTAATACAATGTATAAAATAAGACTATCTTATATTATGAGACGACCCACTTTTATGTATAAAAAAAAATATTTTTTTAATGCTAATAAATTAGTTTGTCTTTTATATAATAGGACTGTCTCACATGGTGAGACCAACTCACTTTTGTCACGCTCGGTCGTGTCATGCAAAATTCGGCCCCGACTCATACTTCTATCATATATTCACATCACAAATACCTTAACCACATGTTCCTAAACGCATTTAGTAATTAAACACATCACAAATACCTTAATCCGGCCCCGACTCATACTTCTATCATATATTCACATGTTCCTGATCATCATATCACTTTCTCATTTCACCACACCTCGTCTCAATATTCCACATATATCACTCACATTTGTCAATCACATCATATCTCATGCGATACTTTTATCAAACACATACCACAAGGTATAACATATAAACACATTCCAGGCACATCCCGTAATTACCGACTAAGAGTTATAAAGGCAAAATTGCGATTTTTAGGATGTCTCCCAAATCTTTGCGGTAGCACCAAACAACTTCTACCCGGGTTCATTTCAATTAGACACTCTTATATTCATTGGTTCATTGCTGGTTCATTGGGTCATTGGTTTTAGGTTCAAAAATCGTCGCTCTAATACCACTTTGTAACACCTTATTATACCAAAGTGCATTATCAATGCATACCTTACCATATGGAAGTGCTACCATCTCGGTTGTTCGAGATAACACATATCAAATAAGCAATAAAGAAACGACATTTAATTGAATATGTCAAGTTTAAAGTGATTACAACTGAATGACCAAATCTCAAGGTAATACAACGGACAAATATCCAAACAAGGAAATCCAAATAGTTTGTCTCGACGTCAAGACTCAGCGAAAGCTAATTGACCCATCATCCAGCGGCGATCTCGACAAACCCAAAACATGCTCAATGGATTACTTGCTAAACTCTTTGCTCAGCATTCCTCAATAGTTCAACAGTTTTAGAAAACAACATGGGGTCAGTACAATCATACATGAAACTGCCAATGAAAAATAGCAACACAATCATATCAATAGATCATCATCTCCAGACTCCGGTAACCAAGATGGCTTTCATCGCAACGAGTAGTCAAGTTCCTAACGCAACAGGATACCCACCCCTGCTGGTGCCAGACCGCAACACTGGACATTAAAATCCCCGCTCGTATCACTAAAGAGGATGATCACACAATCATATCACTAAAGAAGATGATCACAAGCTTGGAAACGAGATTAAAATGGTTAAGCGTATTTAAAGAATGTTTAGGATTGATAAAATGATGAGGGAAAACTGACGAAATGATTTATATACTCTCAATCGTCTTATTCCAAAACGCTCTAATTACCCGTCAGACCGAAGCAGTCGGCCAAGTACAAGGGACACTCGACCGAGTACCCTGCACTCGGTCGAGTACTCCACACACTCGACCGAGTGCCACATAGGGAGTAGCCTGCCTAAGAAACACTCACCACCTACTCGGTCGAGTACGCCCTACTCGACCGAGTGCCACTTAGGGAGTAACCTGCCTAAGAAACACTCACCACCTACTCGGTCGAGTACGCCTTACTCGACCGAGTTTCAAGCTAAAAGAATACGGAGTATGACACTTCTTTACTTGAAGTGAATCTTCAGTCGATTATAAAATGTTTTGAGTAGTCAACACCATTGCTACCGAGATCCCCGACATAAACCAACCCTAAGGTCTGGACGTGAATAGTACACGTTGATTCACGTCTTTCCCCTTTTTTCTGTACGAAACAAAATTCAAAACGTAATTTAAAGTCCGAAAACGTAGTTCTTCGACATCGTTCTAGCTTGATCATTGTTTATGTCGTCGTTGTTTACATGATGAAAACCATTTTAAGGTTGCGAATGTTCGAAACAAAACAAATGATTTATTTACTCTAATTGGTGGTTACAAATTGTACGATAGCAATATCGTCATGTTAAAAACCGTCCTTTTCTCGGGAAGAAGAAGAATTTTTTTTAAGAGATAAGAGAGAGTGAATAAAATTGAAAAATCATTAAAAATTATGACAATTATTAGTAATGTCTCGACGTCGAATAACAGCCCCCTATCTAGAGATCATCATATAAAGATGGGAAGGGAATAAATAAAAAGCCCAAATAAGAAAACCCATGGGTCGTTACTCGTTATAGAGAACAAAAGATGAAGATGGACCGCAACATATGATACAATGAAAAGTAAAGAAATGAAATCCAAGTTATCGATAAGAGTAAACAAAACAAGTCTCATTCATTTATTAATTTCATTTGATATACTCTCGTACTTGAGTAAGTAAGTTCCTCAGTGTTTGAGTTTACCCTCTTCAATCTCTTCGCCGTCTCTCTATCTTTATTCCCTAAAATCTCACCTTCTAAGGTACCATACTACCCTCTCTTTTATGAATCCTATAATAGTATTTCTATTCTTTATTAATTTCATTTATTTATTGTTTTTATTTTTATTATTCCTGAGGTTTTAGGGTTTCACTGTTGGCTGTTGTGTTCTTTGTAATTTAGTGTTTGATTATCTTTAATCCCTCTACCTTTAGATTTATCATCATTTACTATAGTGTAACCCAAATACTTGTGTAAGGCGGTCTTATACAAGTTTATTATAAAACCGGTCTTTTGGTAACCACTTTTTAACATCCGTGGGCCATGTTATAGGTCATTAGGATCCATTTTGCACAATATTAGTATAAAACCGCCTTATAGGAGACTAATTGTTCTGGTTCATGTTTTTGGTTAATGTCGACACATATGACTAGTACTGGTGATCTTTACGGCTTTTTATTCTGTATTTTATGTAAAGCTAAGCAATCAGTTGTATTTCCGGTTAAGTTAAACCATTAATGTAATTTGCTTAGTCGCTTTACTTGCAAATGCGTTTTATTCTGGGCATGTAAGACTTCAAGTAGATAGTGGATTAAAAATGATGTACAGTTTAGAATTTACATCGAATTAAGCTACTTCTTTGTGCGCGTCTTTGTGCAGATGAATGTGGAGAAGCTAATGAAGATGGCTGGTGCTGTTCGCACCGGTGGCAAGGGCAGCATGAGAAGGTATAATTACAATGTTATTTTAAACTTCTATCCACTTTTAAAATTTCAATTTTAAAAAATTTCCGTCACATATTTTGCGAAGTATGAAGTTAAATGTGGATGGAGGGGGATATTTTTTCAGTTGTGTTATGTGATTATGTCCCCTTAAGGGTTGTCTATACACCATTTCACATACATGAACCTGTTGCTCACATTCTTCCTGCCGTACTTAGTAGATTAGGTTTTGACACCTTGCGTCTGTCTGTTTTCTTATAGCAGTCATATTCTCGATTTCTTGCCCTTATCCGAGGAAACAATATGGTCTCTGACTAAGGAAGTTGATTCGCGGTAGTTTGTATTGTATTTTGTAAAAAAGCGTCAGTGCGTGAATGTCATATTGATAAGATAATTTTATAAAACAAGGAGGTACTCTCCTTTGGTCTGATAAAGTGCACTATCTACTTCTTATGTGTGCGGCTTAGGCGAATTTACGAAATCTAACATATTACTCGTATTATATTTTGTCATCTGTTTTTGGATGGGTCATTCTTCTGTAAACATCACATGATTTTTTTTGTTATATTTTGTCATCTGTTTTTGGATGGGTCATTCTTCTGTAAACATCACATGATTTTTTTTGTTATCTTTTGATATTTACTGCGAGTCGTAGATCTCCCTCACTGTGTAAAAGTCGTTTCTTTCTAACTTTATAAATCCCCACTTCTTTTTCTCGCTTAAATGAAGTGGCGTACTATGACACTTGAGATCATCAAATCTTAAGTGGAGATAATTGTATTGTCTTATGATATGTTTGACTTGGACTGTGTTACCCTGACTCTCCAACAGAGGTGTCGTGTCTGATACGACAGTTTTGTGTGAATTTTCCAATTTTTTGGTCTAAAGTGAAGTGTCGGTATCGTGTCTGATAAGACAGTTTTGTGTGAATTTTCCAATTTTTTGGTCTAAAGTGAAGTGTCGGTATCGTGTCGGACACAATAGGTGTAGGACACGCGACACATGAGCTAAGTGAAGTGTTGGAGTCACATAGGACCTGGTATAGTTAATGGTGATTGTTAACTAGCTTCTTTATCTGCCTTTGATTCGATTTAAAGTCCTCTTGATTGCTCTTTCATGTGAAAATTGCAGAAAGAAGAAGGCCGTCCACAAAACTATTACCACAGATGATAAAAGGCTACAGAGTACCTTAAAGAAAATAGGGGTTAACGCTATTCCTTCAATTGAGGAAGTCAATATTTTCAAGGATGATCAAGTTATCCAATTTCAAACTCCTAAAGGTTGGTTTAGTTATGAAATGCTCCAATTCTGTCGTGCTGTGCTAGTAGATGTGATAAGTATTGCTTAACTGATGTTTTTCACCGTAATTGGCGTAATATACTAATATACGATCTAAATCTGATGAGTGCCCTCTTTTCCCTTCAGTTCAAGCATCAATTGGAGCAAATACGTGGGTTGTTAGTGGTACACCACAAATCAAGAGTAAGTACCGTCCTATTATACACTGGTTTTTCTGCGATCGCATTGCGAGGCAATATAGGGCATATTAATTCCGTAGTCTGTGTTTTTATCACTCTTGATGCATGCGCACATTAACTAAGTTGGACATTTTTTGCTGTTCTTTCAGAATTGCAAGATATTCTTCCTGGAATTATCAACCAATTGGGTATGTATACACTATACAGTATACTCGTCAGGCAGCTTTGTTGCTTCATGTTCATATCTTTCCGTCATTAATTTAATCTCTGGTACGAAATTTCAGGACCAGATAACTTGGACAACTTAAGGAAGCTGGCAGAGCAGTTCCAGAAGGGGGCACCAACTACAAACCCAGACGGTACTGGACTAGATACTGTTGATGAGGACGATGATGAGGTTCCTGATCTTGTAGCTGGAGAAACCTTTGAAGCAGCCGCTGAGGAAGGCAACAAGGCTTAGTAACTAATTTTGTGGGTCTGGCTTTGTATTGCTGATATTTCTTTGCCCGCTCTTTTTTCCTTTCCTTTTTTTTTTTGTTATTTAGCAGTTTTGCTGAATTTGCGTCAAACAGTTAGTTAAGAGATGTGTATTGTGACAGGAGACAGGTTAGTTATCAGAGTTTTATCAGCAGTTCTATGTTGACGGGTTTGAAGTATTGGCTTGAATTTGAGGGTGCTCTTTAGACCATCATTATTCCTTACGGGTTTGGGAGTTGGGACATATTGGTGTGCTGTTATTGGTTGTTTCAGGTATGTGCTCGTGGGGTTAGAGATGGTTGTCGAATTTTTCAGGTTTGGTTGTTTCTGGCGGATCAAATAAAAAAACTGGTCGAGTCAGTTTATGCAAATCTCTGAACATTCAATTGGTAAAGACTCCCCAAATGTAACATCAAATGACTCGATCTAGGGAGTCCTTTATTTATGGGACGTGCTTTTTCACATACGGATTTTACTCTTTCACATACGACTTTTACAATATTACCTTTGTCATTTTTTCATTCATTCCCCTCAATTAATGTTTCCTCCCTTCCCTTTGATCACCTCACCACCGACTGACCCACCGATAGCCGACCCACTGGCGACCTACCCCGCGGTGGACCCACGGACGAAAACTAATTATTGTAGTCAATATTTTTTCAAAAAATATATTTAAAAAGAGTATATAAATAAGTATTTAAAAAGAACAAAACAAACCAATTAAAAAAAAATAATAAATAAAATATGAAAAAAAACAAATACAATGACACACTGACACATACAAAACCCCCCTTTTCCTAACCGCCACCACCAGACTACTACCCCTTGCTCCGGCCGTTCGTCCTACGACTACCACCTGCTCCGGTCGTTTGCCCTACCACTACCACCTGCTCCGGCCGTTCGCCTACCCCTCCCCCTGCTCCGGCCAAGTCGCCTCCCCCTCCCCCTGCACCGGCCGGTCGACTGAATGGGTCGACGTCGACACTCATAGCACCACCTATGAACCCTAACCACCACCTACTATCCTTTTGAATTGGTAAAAAAAAAGTATTCCTAATTGCAACAAAATGAAATTACTTTATTCATTGGAGAATTATCCATTGTTCAACTATTAGTTTGTATTAAATTTGATTGAAGATTAGATGTTTATATGAAAATAAATTTGATTAAGTTTAGGAAAAAAATTGATTTGGATCAAGTTTACGAAAAGGAAGAGAGATAATTGTGTTTTAGGAAAAAGGTAACATATGGAAAGTTTATGAAAAAATGTATGTGAAAGAGTAAATTTTGTATGTGAAAAAGTAATTCCGTTATTTATATTGTAATAATGCTAAAATAACCGAACATACGACACCGCACTCTTTGTACGTTACCCATGTTTTCGAACCGGAACACAATTGATCTCCGTTGATTACTCAAGAAGTGCCATATTTCCAATTAAAAAGTACTCCGTAACAAGTTTCTACCCAAATTATTCAAAGACCTAGTACTCAAATTTTCCGACTAAATTGAAGCGGAGGAACCAAATCCTTACTCTGCCCGTATCCCCTTTGGCGATGGGTCTGTAATCCGGGTCAGGAGCTTCAAGATATCTATGCGCAGGTTTGTTGTTACATAACTTTGCTGACTTCGGTTCAATTCTATTGTAACCATTATTTACCTTGTAACCTCAGTTTATTTATATTGTAATTCTAAATTTGTAATTATACCACAACTCTTTTCCTAATCCTATGTCGTCTATGTAACTTTCCTAATTCCTAATAATCCTATTAATTCTCCAAGTTACTATTTCTCTCTTTATATTATTCCTAATAATCCTATCAACAAACCCCCGTTCAAAAGAGAGGATTGTAATTAATTAATAAGTGTTCAATGGCGGCATCGCTTAACAATAATGTTGAGATAGTTGATGAACAAGTAATGAATGAGTTCGTTTCGGTGGCGAATAAAGCTGTGGATGCGGCGGGTGAGATTATCAGGAACTTTTATCGAAATCCCGACGCCATCAAAACATTGGATAAATACGATGACAACGGATGCATCGTTGAGCAAGTCACTACTGCTGACGTGGCTGCTGAGGATGCCATCGTTTCAATCTTAACGAACCACTTTCCTGAGCATGTTATTTACGGCGAGGAAAGTGGTTGGGTTCCTCAAGACAAAGTGGCTGACTTTGTGTGGGTCATTGATCCTATCGACGGAACCACTAGCTTCAAGAATGGGCTGCCTTTATTCGGTACCCTCGTTGCTCTTCTTTACAAAAGTAACCCCATTCTCGGTATCATTGATCAGCCCATATTAAGGGATCGATGGGTTGGTGTTCAAGGAAGAGTCACAACCATGAATGGAGTCGATATAAGTACGCGTTCTTGTCAACAACTATCAAGAGCGACGCTGTACTCTTGTAGCCCATTGCATTTCAGTGACGACGAATACAAAGCATTTACTCGTGTGACAGACAAGGTTCAAGAGCCTTTATACGGGGCGGAGTGTCTCACTTACGGTCTACTGGCTTCCGGGTTTAATGATGTCGTTATCCAGTCGTTTCTTGGACCGTATGATTTCCTTGCTTTTATACCCGTTATTGAAGGCGCCGGTGGAGTGATCACTGATTGGAAGGGCGAAAAGCTTCACTGGGAGGCTTCACCGCTCTTTGAAGCCCCGTCTTATTATCGGATCATTGCTGCCGGTGATGAACGAGTTCATAAATTGGCCGTCGAGTATTTAAATAATGCATGATTAGGAGTTAGGACTATATTATCAATGTGCACGGAGCTTGAGCATCAAACTTATTTACGATTCAATACACGGTGGTTGTAATCTGGTAGTATAATTGATGAGTAGTATATTAAGTAGAGAACTGTATGAAACAATTATGTTTGTATTGATATAATTTACAAGAATGAAGTGTTACAAATTTATAGCAGTACAGTGAGTCAGTGAATGGTAATTGCAGGCAGTACATACAACTGTTAGCAGTTTTCTAATGAAAGTAGCTAAAAGATTCACTATAATTAAATTAAATAGAACTAGAATACTTGCTTAAAATGATGAAGCGACAAACAGTTAATACCTCCTGCAAGACAAACAGTTGTATGACGAGGACGATCTTCGATTTCAGTTGTTCAAAGTCTGAAAGTGGCCTTTGTTGAATGGTTTGGTGAGTATGTGTTATGTCCGCGAGTTGGTTAGCTATAGTAGGCATCAACAATAATGGTCATAATTCGGTACCACCCAATGACGCCTTATCACTATCCTATAATAATGATTACTACTATATTTTGAGACGATATTAATCGAACATCCAACACTGCACGCACTTTTGGAGCCCATCACGTCAGTACGTTACCCATGTTTTTGATCACCAACGATTAGGCAAGAAGTGCCATCTTTTCAATTAAAAATTGTACGCAGTTCAAATTCAAAGACTGTTGATCAAATATGCCAACTTAACTTTCATATAAAACCAAAACATTCCCCATCTACACCAGACCACCAGTACACCAGTACACCAGTGTTGCTAGCATAGTTGAATTGCAAATATCATCCGTCGCATGATGTGTCGAGAGGACAAAGGTTTGTCAAGGAATTATATGAAGCATTGAGGTCGAGCCCTCAATGGAATGAAGTGTTGTTTATTATCATATATGATGAGCATGGCGACTTCTTTGATCATGTCCCTACTCTTATAGATGGGGTGCCTTCCTCTGATGCTACTCCTGGTCCCCGGCCCCTCCTTACAATTTTCAGTTTGATCGACTCGGGGTTCGAGTTCCTGCCATTTTTGTCTCCCCATGGATTCAGCCTAGGACAGGTATTCACTAAATTGTTTGTGCTTTTTCATAGTAGGAAGTTGCTACTGCTATAGTGCTATGCCCCAACTTTGTTAACCAAAACATTTCCTCAAACAGATAATTTGTCACTACATGAGTTAATTTAAATTTTTTTTTTTTAAAATTTTGTATGTCAAATGAGTCACAAGGCGGTGCAAATGTAAATTATCCATGTTACCTCGGTTGTAATTGTAGAGAATATAATAATCATAAGTATAATATCTTTGTGTATCTTCTAGATTATCTTCTAGTTATTGTGTATATTTCAAAAGATAATCTTTCCATTATCCTAGGCTAATTATACGGCTATGTAGAAGCTTTAGGTTAGTTATTGTGTATATTTCAAAAGATAATCTTTCCATTGCGTAACATCAGTCTCATACGAAGTACTACTTAATGGAGTGCCTCAGCAACAATTCAAACCTCAATGCGGTCTTCGTCAAGGTGATCCTCTATCCCCCTTTTTATTTATTCTATGTACTGAGGTCCTTTCGGCAAACATAGTGGCACAACAAGCAAATGGTAATCTTCATGGAATAACGGTTGGAAGAGGGTCGCTACCGATTTCTCATCTTTTCTTCGCCGATGACTCCGTTTTCTTCTTAAAGGACAAAGATGAAGCTTTTCTTAAGCTTAAGGACACTCTAGATTGTTACAGTAAGGCGTCAGGTCAAATTATAAACCCCGCAAAGTCTGGAATTCTTTTTAGTCCTAGTACAACTATGGCATCAGCATCATTAGGAATGAATGCTCTAAAGATAAAAAACAATAAGGGGATCGGGAAGTATCTTGGTATTGAATCCGACTTTAGCTCCCAAAAAAAGGATATCTTCGCTAGTATAATGGATAAAGTAAAGACAAGGATTGCGTCATGGAATGGTCTTTTCCTTTCTCCAGCAGGAAGATTACAATTGATTTATTCTGTTCTGTCCTCCCTCTCAAATTATATTCTATCGGTGTTCAAAATACCGGTAAGTGTGGCTAATAAGATTAACTCCTTATTGTCACATTTTTGGTGGCCAGGGAATAAATCATCAAAATCTATCCATTGGTGTAGTAGGAACTTCCTGAGTATCCCTAAATCACAGGGAGGACTTGGTATAAGGAATATAAAGTGCGCAAATCAGGCCTTATTAGGTAAAGTCGCTTGGAGAATATTAAAGGAGAGACACTCTATTATCAGTATGGTATTTCTCAGACGGCTAATTTCTTTTGACAATCCTTTGGAATTAATTCAACCAAAAGAAAACAATCAGCTTTCCTGGGGAGGGAGGAGTATTATCTTTGGTCTAAAACTACTCTTGCCATATCTAGGATGGAGATTCGGCCCTAATTCCAACCTGAATATATCAAGGGCGAGATGGATAAATGGTACAACACCAATCTTTTCAACAGGTCGGGATGCTTCGATAGAGGAGATGACTATTAAAGATCTAATTATGCCAACTATGAAATGAAATTATGAATTAATCGATGAGCTGTTCGACATTGATTGGGCAAGTAAAATAGGCGCTATACCAATTTGCCCGTCAATCAAGGAAGATACTGTGGTGTGGGAATTGTCAGAATCGGGGAATTATTCAGTTAAAAGTGGATATTCTTGTGCTATAAAAGACTATCTTGACACAGCGAGATCCATCAAGGACGTGAATCGAATTAGCTAGGCAGCGAAACTATTCTGTAAAAAAACACTATGGTCTCTACCCATCCCGTCAACATGGAAAATTCTGTTATGGAAAATTCTGACTAATTCATTACCTACGCGCGAGGAGTTCGTTAAAAGAAGTATCCAAATCGATCCAGTATGCCCCCTTTGTCTAAGTGAAAGTTCTGTGGAAACAACTGCTCACTTGTTCCGTGATTGTGAGGTATCTAAAAGGATTTGGGCGGGATCTGCTCTGGGCATCAATAATGGATATACTGATCATGTTCCAATTGATAGCTGGATTATAAATTGGTACAGATTATTCTCCGCTTGCAAGGAAAACCAGACTACTATTATCTCCTTCTCATCCATACTTTGGGGTATATGGATCATACGGAATAAGATTATTTTCCAGGAAACAACTTTCTCTCAAGCTCTATTTTTCCAATTACAAGAAGAAGAAATGAAACTTGCTATCTCGGCTCATAAAGCAAAGATTAAAAGAGAAGCAAATGATAGCACGTTGGAGAATATCCATTTGGATAAAAGACGATTAAAAATTAGGAATTCCTTTCCTTTCTATATGATTCGGGGCGTTGACAATTGTCAAAGTTTCCGCGCCAAGGTGGACGCAAGCTGGCTAACTACTCTTCAGGCTTCCATTGGCTGGGTGGTATACAATCCTCAGGGCCATCTGATTTTCAGACACGCGGAAAGATGGTCAGCTGAAAGTGCAGCTCAAGCAGAAGCTATTGGAATTAGAGAAGTTATCAAGTGGGCCATCAATCAGAAAGTCATGCATTTTCATGTGCTATCGGACTGTCTTCAGATCTTATTACAGATCACAAAAATGGATGATTACAATCGCAAAACCGTTGGCATTATCTCTGACATAGAATTACTACTTCCCTTGTTTCATTGCATTTGCTTTAGCTTTATCCCTCGCAATCTTAACAAGCTAGCACATAATCTAGCTGCGAATGCGATGGGAATGTAAGATATTAATATTTACTGCTGCAAAAAAAAAAAAAAAAAAAAAAAACCTTTCTCTATAAACTTTACCAACACGGCCGCCTTTCACCTCCCTCGGCCGTCGTGCTCTTTGCTCGGCTGCCCTCATCTCTCGGCCTCCTCCCGCCGCCTCCCTCATCCCCTCTGCCTCCCTCGTCACCGCCTCCCTCATCCCCTCTGCCCCTCTCGACCTCCTTCCGCCGCCCCTTCTCCATTGTTTTTTCAAATCTGTTATTTCCATATCTGTTTTATGGTGGGTTTTGTTTCGGTTTTTCTTGTGCTAGTGGCGTCGTGGGGTGGTACAGGTGTCGTGGTGGGGGCAGGGTGTTGGTGTTTTTTTGGGTTTCTTGTTGGCGGGGTCGAATATGGGGACTGATAGGATGGGGAAGTGTGTCGGAAAGCGGAGACGACGTCGGTGATTCCTACTTGGGTGCTGGTGGGTGTCGGCTGGTGGAGGTGGTGGTGTTAGGTGGGGTGGTTGGTGTTATGGTGGTGGGAACTAAAGTGACGACGTCGTTGACTGAAATGACACACTTAAATTACTAAAGTGACATAAAGTTGTGATAAAAGTTACACAAATTTGCCAACATTATTATAAAATTGATTAAAACTGGACTAAATTTACATAAAGTTGAATTAAAGTTAAATAAAATTGTATTAATATTGGACTAAAGTTACATAAAATTGACCTAAAGTTATACAATGTGGGACTAAAGTTATGTAAAATTATATTAAAGTTGTATAAAGCTGTACAAATTAAATTTAAAATATTCAAACTTACATTATATTACATGATTTCAAATATTTGCCTATAACGACTAAAGTTACAATTGTAAAAGATAGAAGTTACACTCGAAATGGACTAAAATTACATATACTAATTCTTAAAATTATAAAAATTTAAATAATATGTAAAATTGTCTATATTGAATAAAGTTACACATTCAAAGGTTAAAGTTACACTCAAAAATAATAAATTAGTATAAAGTTACAACTTTAAAGGTTGAAGTTACGCTCGTAAAAAAAACTAAAGTTACAAAAATTTGTCTAAAGTTACAAAACTTATCTTCAAATTACAAAAATTCAACGGAAAATTCACATGGTACACCCGAGTTTTGCCATTTTGCACGAAATACCCAAAATTTTGATTTAGAAAACATTAAGAGGTCATAACTCGTGTTTATGAGATCATAAAGTGACGATTTTTTTTTTCAAATCGATCATCTTTCCGAGAACTACGATTTGAAAAAAAAAATTATTGTATTTGGATCCCGTAGCTAGGAGTTATTGCATGTCAAACTTTTTTTGACCGAACAAACTTTGAGCGAGTGTATCTCTTGGTTACGAATTCCGAACTCGACAATTTTTTTTTCAAATCGTAGTACATGGAAAGACGATCGATTTGAAAAAAAAAATCGTCACTTTCTGATCTCGTAAACACGAGTTATGACCTCTTAAAGTTTTCTTGATCAAAATTTTGGGTATTTTGTGCAAAATGGTAAACCTCGAGGGTACCATATGAATTTTCCGAAAATTCAAATCTGAAATTTATTAGTAGTAGTTGAGTGTTATTATTGCTTTTAATCTCATCCATCCATCTTTTATTTAATCTAGTGGTCTAGATTAGGACTTAGGGACTCAACCAAAAAGGTGGACTCATATGAACTATATATATATATTATGACTTTTTATAATGTTCTTTATTGATTTTTATTCAAAGTATTAAACTAGAAATATAAAAATGAAAATTTGCGGAAATTCATAGTGATTAAACTATATTTTATTAAAAAAAGTATTGATATAAGTTATGACATTGGTGGTTGGCGGGTAATGGGGCGGGTACGGGTCTAGATCTTTATTTGGCGGCGCAGGTACATGTATGGAAACTTGTACCCGTCATGGGTGGCGGGGCGGGTATGGTGATACGAAATTTTGCGGAAGCGATTTGAAAGAATAAAGAACAATAATGAAATAAGGGATATTTGCTTTGAATTCCGTCAAGAACTCAAAACAATGAGATATTTGCTCGAACTAGACCTATAATTCGAACAATAGTGAACTATAATCAAGACCTATTGATTATATTTCGGGTTAGTGTTTGAAAATGCGTCAAACAATAAAAGGAACTGATTGAAACTCGACAATCAAAGGATTTTCTTTTCATCATTTCTCGTGATCTATTATAAAAACAATTGAAATGACCCTTAAATAGCCTTACAAAACAACAAAAAGGAAAGCTAAAAGACAGCTATTAAGAATAGTAATTATGTCACATAATGATAGACATAAAGACTAGCTATTACTCCCTCTATTCAACTCTACTTTGCACCTATTCCTCTTTGGGTCATTCAACTCCACTTTGCACCTTTCTTTATTTGTCAATGTAAAAGTCCACAAATAATGTACTTTTATTACTTAAATATTATTAAAGCAACATTTTCATATTAATAAAGCAACATTTTCTTTCAATTTGTGTACTTTTATTACTTTAATATTGTCATCTTAAAACTTGTGCATAAAGTATAAGTGTAAAGTGGAGTTGAATAGAGGGAGTATTATGTAATTAAGCAAAACATTATTAAGAATAATTATTAATAAATATAATGACAAACAATAAATCTAGTCAAGCCATTAATCCATATGTTGTCAGCGTTAAATGTTTGATCATCTAAAAGACGTATTGAATTCACATCATATGGGTATGAGAATTGCTTGGTGGGTATGGGTACGGGGGGGACCTATATCCACCACCGCTCCGCCCTAATGACATCCCTACAGGTTATGTGTCGTTTGTGTAATACCCTAATTTGATTTAACCAAGAGCCTTTAATAAGACCTTCCCAGTTAAATAGGGTTGTTACCATCTTGATTGCCGGAGAAGTAAATATCGATAGACAAATAATGAAAGGTAATTTAAATTAAATTACATAAATAATAAGTTGCCGTAGACGGTCTTACCATTATCAACTTACAAAAGAGTAAAGATTAACTATACAATGGAAGACTAATTATTAAACTGAATCATTTAAACTAAACTGGCTGACTACTATTCTAGTGATCAATCCGTCCAAGCTCCCAACCAGCATCCAATCTCGTAAAACAGTACATGCTTATCTCATTGCTCCCCATTTGAACGAAAATAACAAATGGATCATAACTGGTCACCAATAGAAAAGTTTGAGTGGCGATTTTTACAAGCGAACACACACGCGTCAATCAAAGCTTCAAAGTAACGAGGAAACTCACTATATGCCAAATCTCAATCAGCAAATATGTCGGTAAGAGCTTTTTCTTTAGCTTTTCAAACTTTCATATAAGTTATCTTGTAGTTAAATTTAGATATTATGATTTCACTAATAGCATTTACAGTCAACCCTCAATGTGCCTCCACAATATTCCTAATGACATTACTAATGAAAATTCTTTGCAAGTTTCGGTGATCTATAGGCATTGTGTCCCCTACACATGATGTCTCATGACCGCCCCTGTATATCACAATAGTAAATGCACCGGAACCCTTTTTTTTGTGGCTCTTAAAGTCCAATTACATTCTATAGGTCGTCTTCTTCCACAATTGTAAATTACCGTGTAAGGCTTTGACTAATGAATTTTGAAACTTTGATTCACACTTAAATTGCACGACGTAACTACTTCCGTCAAAGATCTCTTATAAGGAAATCTTTGACCAACACAAAACTCTCCCCGAACATCATATTAGACAACAATTTTCCGATTAGCCCAATTATTCCCTTGTTTTTCATCAATTACATATACTAGTGAATTCCGGAGTTGGTGTAGTAGGAGACACAAGATCAATGCCATTCTCATAATCATCGTCGTCATCACTAGCATTATTTAGTCTTAAATCAACATCATCATCAACTTGATCCCCTTGAATATTACTGTCACCAATCTCTACTCCGATATTATTTGTTAACAATGACACATGTCGATCATCACTCCCTAAACACTCTACATTATGTGTGGGTGACAAAAAATTGTTGAGAAACAGATTATTGTCATTTAACATCCTAGTAAAGGACACATTTGGTCTTACATTTTGATTACTCACTTGAGGTTGTTGAATTGGTATCAACTCAACATAAATGTCCATAGATCCCGCCTTTGAATGACATATACTAGCTCACGTCGCTTGTAAAGAACGATATGGTCATTGTTAAGAGAAAGAACTTAAAACATCCAAGAGTATGATGCTTTATTTTCAGCACTAATTAATTATTGTTACTATCAACACCGATGGTTGTGTATATATATCTCAATAAGAAGATTAGTGTAACTCATTCCCGTACTACTAAAATAATAAGAAGTCTCGAAAAATTTCCCGCCTAAGTGCAATGCTATATGATTGGCTCACACACTACATGTCGTATTAATTTTATACCATAAATAGAGAATACTAACACATTTAATACCTAAACACACATTAATGTGACATTTTGATTCTGCTTCAAATGTGAAATTGCACTAATAACACGTATAATATGAGAGAAATATTTTGCATCTTCCATATTTCCGTTTTTTGTCTTTTGATACAAAATGCTACAAGCTGATTAGCTCCTTTTCAAACTTTCCAATTTTATTGCATAATTAAATCATCAATTGAGGATGTTCTTTTGGTAAATGCATTAGTAATAAAATATTGTTTTTAATAATTATGTACTTAATAATTTGAGTTTGAGTTAAAACATTGATCTAGCTTATTTGGTGCAAAAACTATCAAATATTCTCTCTTATTATATGGCTTAAGTATGTTACCAAGTTATTATATTTAACGTCTTTATACACTAGTGTTACTATTAGCAAAATAAAATACTCATTTCCACCTACATAACTCACACACCCATCTCTTTCAACTATTTCATCATCACAATAACACAATAATGGAAAATGGCTCATCTCAATAACTATAACAATAACAATTAAAGCTAAAACACTAGTAATAACCTAAATTCAACAAACTAACAGTCTAAACCATAATAAACACAAACTAGAACAATTAGCTACTCTAATAAACTACTAATTAATAGTGAAAGTATTAGCTAATACCTTGAATTTTTATGGAAATTGAACAAGAAATACCCAAATACTTGATTGATATTGCCTAGAGACTAAAAATTGAGTTCTAATAAAACTAATTAATTGATTGATTTGGAGTAGTTTTAGAGGAAAAATCGAATAAGGTGGAGTTAGGGTTTTGAATTGTTTTTTTTTTTAATTTATGAATGACCGTACCGAAATAGGGAAGAATGAGAGTGTCGGTAAAAATATTGAAGAAAGGCAAGAGCAGGATAAAATATTTTGTGGAAGTAACTTTGTATATTATTGAATGAATGAACACCATACAAAGTCAAGACTATATACTACTCCTACTCCATGATTTACGTGATATGCACAATATCATATCCTAAACAAAAGGCAACTAAATATACAATACCAAAATAACAGAGATTACACATAATATTCTTAGCACAATAATTCACCAAATATCTTCCATAATATTCTGATCTTCATTACTCCCCCTCAAGTTGGAGCATCCGGTGAACCAATGCCCAACTTGGCTTGAAGATAACGAAACGTATTTCCTGCCAATGCTTTAGTAAAGAGGTCCGCTATCTGATCTTTGTTGTGAACGAAAATGGTCTTTACGTTACCTTGCATAATATGATGTCGATTACAATGACACTCTACCTCGATGTGCTTTGTTCGATCGTGTGAAACTGGATTCCGAGCAATCCTTAGGGCTGCTTGATTATCGCATAAAAGTGTCATAGGTCCCACGTGAGTAATCCCCAAGGACTGTAAGAACGATTTCACCCATAGTACTTCACTCGTTACAGCCCCTAGAGCTCTATACTCCGCCTCTGCAGTCGATTTTGCCACCGTTGTTTGTTTCTTGGCTCTCCATGAGATTGGTGATTTTCCCAAGCAAACATAATATCCACTGATTGACCGACCAGTCAGTGGACATTTCGCATAGTCCGAGTCCGAGTAACCTCGCACTTGCAAATCACAGTCACGATTAATTATCACAATTCCACGACTCGGTCCTCCTTTAATGTATCGTATTACCTTAGACAGCCGCGAGATGATCTTGCCTCGGGGCATGAACAAATTGCGACAAAATGTGCACCGAGTAAATTAAGTCGGGTCTCGTAATGGTCAAATAAATTAACTTCCCTACCAACCTTATGTATTTCATAGGATCCTTTAAGAGTGCTCCCTCTGCAATGGCTAAATTGTGCTTGGGTTGGATGGGTGTGTCGATCGGTTTGGCCCCTTCTAAACCCGCTTCTTTTATGATATCCATGGCATACTTACGTTGGCAAAGAAACAATCCTTTCGAACCTTCCGCAACTTCAATTCCCAAGAAGTATTTAAGCTTCCCAAGGTCTTTAATTCCAAAACTCCTATCTAAGAATTGTTTTAGACGATCACTAGCTACGACATCATAACTCACTATGATCATATCGTCTACATAGACTAAAACCCCAAGAAAGATCCCATCCTTGTTATAAGTAAAAAGTGAGTAGTCTGCTAAAGATTGCTGAAAGCTATACCTTGTTAGGGATGAAGTTAATTTTTCGAACCAATTACGCGACGCTTGTTTCAGTCCATACAAGCTCTTTCGTAACTTACACACTTTATTCGAACCACTTGTATCAAAACCCGGTGGCATCTTCATGTATACATCTTCATGTAAGTCCCCATGAAGAAAGGCATTGTTCACGTCCAACTGTGCAATGTTCCAATGTTTCGCAATCGCTACCGCAAGCAAGCATCTTACACTAGCCATTTTTGCCACATGAGCAAACGTTTCATTGTAATCTACCCCTTCAATTTGGGTATACCCTTGTGCAACTAACCGTTCCTTATAACGTTCGATGCTTCCATCTGCCTTATACTTTACTTTGTAGACCCATCTGCATCCAATTGGTCTTTTTCCTTTTGGTAAATCTATGACATCCCACGTACTATTTTGCTCGAGAGCTCTAAATTCCTTTAGCATAGCCTCTCTCCATTCGGGTATGTTGGCAGCATCACTATAGCGTTGAGGCTCGTCAACTGCATCAATTTTGCTTAAGAAACAATTGTGATTTTTAGAGAAACAATTATAAGTGACATAATTATTCAAGGGATATCGAGTACCTCTTTTCGCGGTGAAGCAGTGGCCGAGGGGACTGTTTTTGTGGGGTTTATTATCCTTGTGGACTTGCATATGTAGTCCTTCTTCCATGCGGGCTCATATTTTTCACGAGCTCCTCTTCCCATCTCAATGGCCATATTGTCGGAATTTTTGACAAGAACATCGTCCCCATCATCTTCTTCATGTACATGTTCCTCTATGCACTCTTGATTGTCTCTTATTTCGATTCTGGTCTCATCATTATTTGTAGGATCGGTGCTTACATCATCAATAATGAATTCGTTATGGGTGTGATCTATGAACGTGTGGCTCTTTTGTTGGACTGAGTCATTGTTTCCTTGGGGTGTTTCTGTATCATTAATGATATTTCTAAAAGGAAACACATGCTCATAGAATATTACATCTCGAGAGTCAAAAACATTCCCTATTTTAAGTTCATATACCTGATAAACATTTAATTAGTCACATTTTTCCTCTCATTTTCATCCCCATTTTGGTCTGTTTACACGGATATGCGTGTCTTTAATTGCATTTTGCTTCCCGATTTCCCGTGCTATGAATGTCGATCTCAATTTGCAAGAATTAAGGCGGAAACGAAGAAATCGGTGCATAAAGACCTTGCATGAGTCGGGATTTGGAAATGAGAAGAAGAATGAAGTGAGGAAGCCCCAGGTGGCGCAGACCGGCCCTTCGACCGGCGGCCGGCCACCCGGCTCAGACCATCACACCCCAAATGAAGGAAAAATAAAGGAAGAAGAGTATTAGCCAGGTAGCGCCGGCCGGTCGACCGGCGGCCGGCCTACCACCCGGCCTGCACTACATCAGTAAGCATTCGAGAATATCATAGTGCTCCAGGCCGGCCGGTGGCCGGCGGCCGGGACCCCTTTCTCATACTTAGAAGAATTTTTGAAGACGAGAAGAAGGAGGCTACTGATGTGCTCCAGGCCGGTCAGAGAGCCGGCGGCTGGTCGACCGGCCAGGAACACCACTCCGCATTTTCGCCCTTCTTGTATTTTCTTTCTTAATTTTTGAGATACCTATATATACCCTCCCCCTAATTTTTGTAAGCAGCTTTTGCATCAACACTTAGCACAAAACCCTAGATAATTTGTAATCTCTAATACTCACTAATTACTCTCCTAATCGTTCCCTAATTAAGCTTAATTTCTCAATTCAAGTTAGTAGATCTAGTCTTTCTTAGTAGAATTATCATAGTTTTGGGTTTGTATTGAAGATTTTGGGTGAAGACATTCTCCCTATTCATTAATACAAGCAGTGTTGGTATAAATTTCTCATCTTTTTGTTGTTAATGCAATTTATTTTCATTTCTAGTTGATTATTTATCATTTGATTGTTATAATTAATCATTTCCTTAGCATGATGTTCATCTCCCCATTCCTAGTCTTTAGTTGTTTGATTTCCTATAACATGAGTGAGTAGTCTCCTTCTAGGGTTTAGGGGGCGCCTAAGGGAGGATTATGTGGGATAATTAGTTGGGTAATTAGTAGACTTGTGGTAATAATTTGAGTATTACCCATATGCTCACTAGGTGTTTGATGAATTGTGTAAACGAAAGTTACCCACTTTATCAAGTATCGTTTGATTATCTCTTAAGCGACGGTGGTAGAGATGATTAGACTAGTGTTTATATGAGTGATTTGAGACAAATGCGATAGCTTTGTTGATGGTTATTAATTATTGAGACATTAGCAATTAATTCTACTCAAACTTATTACCCACTTGCTAATTACTTGACTAACCCATTGATTCCCCCTAAGGCGACCCCTTTACCTTAGTTTTTCCCTTAATTGTCTTTACCATATTATTTAGCGATTACTTGCATTTTCTAGTTTTTAGTTAATCTTCTCATCCAACCTTTGTTAGGCTAGAATAGGACTCGATCGCACTTGTAGTTGACCCCTCCATCCTCGTGGATTCGACCCCTTTATACTACTTATATAGGGTTTATTTTTGATGTTTGCATTGACGACGAAACACTCATCAATACCCTCCACCCCTTTTTGGTAGATGGGTACCCAATAAAGAGGCACCGTTTCCCTCGCTCACCAAATTTATCCTTTGGCTTATCTTTGTTATGGGCATAGCACAAACTTCCGAAGACCCGTATCTCATCAAGAGTGGGTTTTTCTCCATGCAAAACTTCATATGGGGTTTCACCCTTTAACACATGTGTGGGTGTTCGGTTTATCAAATACGCAGCGGTTACTATACATTCTCCCCAAAATTTTAGTGGTAAATTGGCTTGAAAAAGAAAGGCTCTAGCCTTTTCTAAAATGTGTCGATGTTTCCGTTCCACCCTACCATTTTGTTGTGGGGTGTCAACATTGCTAGTTTGAAAGACCATGCCATTTTCATTATAATATTGTTTCAATGGTCCAGAAAGAAATTATGTCCCATTGTCACTCTGAACGATTTTAACTTGTTTTCCAAATTGGGTTTTTACCATATTGCAAAAATTAACGAGCAATTGATTTACCTCTCCCTTTTCGCGCATAAGGTAGACCCATTGACCCGAAAACCCGAGTGTATCTGGATACATTCGTTTTTGTTCATTTTAGCTTCCAATATAATGTAATATATTATAATCGTCATTTTTACATGGACCGACATTATAATACATCATTAATTATAAATATCCGTATATTTATAACTTGCCAATTAATTATAACGGTTTATGTTTAATTAGCATACATTATATACTATAATTAAATATAACTTTTTATATTCAATTTTACGAATTACAGTTAATTCGTCTCAGCTAACTTTCGTCTCATCATCACATTGACTAACCTTTTAGTCAATTACACTGACTAACCTTTTAGTCATATAATAGGGTATCAATATGACTATTTTCTCAAATAATCACATCTCTCAAACACATCCTATAGGTGTGACTTTTAGGGACCAGTTGATCACCGCCATCTGTATGACAATAACGTCAAACTTATCTAGCAAGCCAACCGTTATTGAATAAACGTTTGGTAACAACCCGAAAAGTACCCAATTTGCTTAAGCAATAGCTTATGGATACTTTTCAGTAGAACTTAAGTTTTAATATAGGAATTTTTGTTCCGAGTCGTATTTTGAAATTCCGCGTTCGTATTTGGAATTTTTGAGAGATTTCATGAAAAGACCGTTTTTGGTCATCTTTGACTTTTCTTGACTTTTAAACCGTCTTTGACTTTTCCTTGACTTTTTAAGGTCGTCATTGACTTTTTATTTATTTTTAAGTCGTCTTAAACTTTTCTGAACTTTTAAGCCATTTTGACTTTTTCCGACTTTTTAGTCGATTTTGACTTTCGTTGACTTTTCCCTACTCGTCTTGGCGATTTTGAAGACCGAATTTTTCTTTCCAACAAAAAAAATAATATTTTTGATTATTTTTATTTAGATTTATTAAGATTTATCATAATTTAATATAATTATTTTGAATTTATTCGGAATTTAAAGAATAACTTTACGGTTTTTACCGAACGTCATTTAACTATTTCCGACGCATCGTAATGCGCGCAACAAAATCGAAACTCGACTTTGGCATGAGTCACGCGCCATGTCCTCGTTTTCCACTCACGATTGGATATTTTAATTGATTCGATTAAAATAATACAAATATCTTAGATATTTGTTACTTTATCGATCCGTCAACGGAGATTACGCAAATCGAGCAAAAACAGACCCGAATCACCTCAAACCACACGGCTCCTTAAAGTCCTCTAATAGCCTTGATATTTTGATTACGTTTGATTACAATATCATAATATCTAGATCACTATTCGCTTTATCGATCAATTAACGAAAATTACGCAAAACGCTCGAAATCAGACCCGACAATCACAATTCTACACGGCACACTTACCCACTCTTAAGCCTTGATATTTTCATTATTTTCATTTTAATATCATAATATCTTGTAATTAACTTTATCGTTAATTATATTTAATCGTTTACCGTAAAACAATTATTAAACGCGAGTCAATTACGGAACAACAATTTCAAAACTCGACACCTTTATGTGTCTATAAACACAACACGGTCACCCACACTCCCCATCCTGACTCACAAACAACTTTTCATTTTAAACCAACAAATCAAAATACTATCAAAACCTCCACTTTATTTAATTAATCGTTCTTCGCGTTTCTTGCATCGTTCATCTTTAGTTCTTCATCGTTCTTGACCAAAACCTCTCCATAAATCCTTCGATTTCTTAATTAAATCCTTCCTAATTTATATTTCTAGACTCTCCTCTTCGCTCCTCATCTTCTAGTACGGTTTATTTTCAATTCCGTCAAGATCGTTTTCATCATTTAATTATGGAAAATTTAGTTTAAGTTCTAATAATTGTTTTTTTTGTTATTTCTTATAGGGGAAGAGTTTGAAGACGAATTTGGGGACTCTTATATTTTGGGTGAAGACTAGTAGAAGGGGTTTCTTATTTATATTTTCTTATATTTTGTGCTAAGTGGATTTTGCTAGCTAAGGTAACATTTCCGATTTACTCGACGAATTAATGTCACATAGCCTTAGTTTTGTTTTTTTTGTAGTCTTTAGTTTTGGCTCATGTTATAGTATTTATGATTTGAGTTAGTAATATAGTCTTTAGTTTTATTTATTTGGATTTTGGTTCATCCTTTATTTTTGGTTCCATGTTTTTCTTATTTAGGCTTTTTCAGAGTTCGCACTGTGTTCAGTATGTACTTATTATTGTGTAGTATGATTTTTATGTTGTATGGAAGTTTTTGGTGATGTTGGATGATTTTTGATGATTTTATGTTGTATGAATTTTTATGATGATTTAGTGTTCTTGATGATTTTTAAGTTGTAGTAAATTTTTATGTTGATTTATGGTTCTTGATGAATTTTTATGGTTTTTCATAAGTTATGATTTTTATGTTGTTTATGAACTTTTAACAAATTTAGTGTTCTTGAAGAATTTTAATGATTTTTACTAAGTTATGATTTTTATGTTGTTTATGAAATTTTAACTAGTTTAATGTTCTTGACAAAATTTTGATGATTTTTAATAAGTTAGGATTTTGTATGAATGTTGTTAAAATGGTTGTTTGATGATTAAAAACATGTTGGAAGTGATTTGATGTTGTTGGTGGTGTGAACCGTGAGGGGAGGACTGAACCGGGTCCAAACCAGACCGGTCCAGGCCGGTTCAGACCCGGTCTGGGTTGGTCAAGGTGGGTCCGGGTTTTGGTCTTTGGGGTGTGTCGATGTTTGATTGATTGGTTGTTGTTTTGACGGGTTTTAATTATGTTAAGCATGCGGGAAAATATTAGAAAACGGTTTTAGAAAAGTTAAAGCAAAACAGCCTTTTTGAAGCCAAAACAGCCCGTGGGCCCATCCAGGCCCATATGGGGTCCGGCCCATTTCAGCCCGTGGGTCCCACCTTGGGACACTCGTGGTCGGTTTTTTGAGTTATCGTCATTTTTAAATCTGTGTTTGGTAATATTTAGCAAGTGGGAAATGTTAATAAGTAAAATATTTAAATTAAAAAGGTTTTTCATAAAATTATTATTTCTCACCTGTTAGAAATTATAAGACGGGATCGTAGTTTAATTGGATATCAGTTAAGTCAAACGGGGTTTTGGTATGTTATAATAATTCACATGTTAGAAGTTAATAAAATAACATGTATGGAATATGTTGATTTTTTATGTCTATGTCTATGTGATAAAGACTCTGTTTCTAGCCGGTTTGATCCAACGGGTTTGGTCAAACTAAGATCTAGTCAGCCCCGATTTGACTGATGACCCGTCGCGGGACTCGGGTCGGGGATTTGTCTTCATGTATGGTTGTATTTAATTAATGACTTAGCCTTAATAGATATGAGGCGATATGATATATGATTTTATTGATATGCAATTAGTCACATGATAGGATGTTTTCCTGTGACTGTTTAATTATATGGTTGGTTCGTGTTGGACGAATGGCGTGTTAAGTCGTGTCTTGGCCATGTTTTAAAGGTAACCTCTGAGTTAAGATATTAGTTTGGTTCGGCCATTGTAATTCTAAATGAGTATCTTGGACCATGACATTGATAGGTCCGTACTGTCTTTAACGAGTATATAGTCCATGGTTAATAGCTTTTGTGTCCCGGATTGGTGGGTTTATATCCAAGTCGGGGCATGGTTACCTAATCCGTTTTGGGGTTGGAGCCAGCTTAAGTACTAGCCATCTCTGCTTAGGGGGTCGCCTAGTAGAGTTTCTTGTGTACTTCTGGTCACGAGACGGGGAAGGGAATAGCTGTTGTTACTAGGTCTGATCAGTCTAGGACTAGGATGTTTTCCTACCTTGTGGTATAGCCTCGAGTTACAGAAGTCTTCTATTAACTTGGATTGTTCTGAGAACGTATGCCGTTTGTAGACGTATTGGTCTTTCATGTATGTATGATTCTATGAGTTCTAGAAGGTGAGATGCAAGCCGGTAGGATTGATAGAGTTTGGATTAACGTTGTTAACTGATTAAAATGATTACGTGTTGATTGGTTTGCGTGTATCAGGCCATGTTTACTGGTAACCGCTGAGCCAGCATACCAGCTTCCTACATCGAGTTATATTTTATTACCGAATTCACATGCTAGCTTTCATATGCTAGGTTATATGTTAGTTATTTGTTTCATAACATGAAAAGCATATCGTATATGTTAAGTTTTGTATTTTCCATATACATCTCTTTTATGTTATTCATGTTTTATTAAACTCGACATTTCGTGGCTGGGAGAACTCGGAGTTACTCCCCACTGACTGTGGCTTCCGTGTTATATTTAATGCGGTTGGCAGGTTTGTGATGCATACTTGGGTACATGGACGAGCTAGCGAGTGAAGTATTACCTTGGACCTATATTCGGTTCTTAGGATTGTATTATATTATACACTCTTTTATTTCCGTATTTATACGGG
>JAIUZE010066153.1:0-150460 GCA_022085475.1 Heliosperma pusillum
TTAGATTAGATTGGTTGATGATGCCTTAAGACAAATTAATCTTCTTGTTAATATAATGTGTGCCTCTTAAGTTTTAATCTTATAGCTATGAAAGCTTAACTAATCGTTCAAGGTTGCACAAGAAGATCAAGAGATGAAGATCGTCATTGTTATAGTCATAGTGTTGTATAAGAGATCATTAAACTCGATTCATGCTAAGTACTTCAAAACTGACAGTGACATGTCACTGTGGTTTCTGGCTCTTAAGTATTTCGAAATTACTTAACTCTTGAAAATTGCTTTCAAAATCTTTGATCAACAGTTTTGCCTTGCTGAAATTTCTGGTTTGATCCTTATAATTGAAAGGAAGTTTTTGTTGTCTTGGAAAAGAAGACACTTGCTAAATATGGTTGCTTACTTTTACTATAATTGGTTATGTTTATGGTCCCCATAAACATCACCATTTATAGTCTTTCTTGTAAGAAAACCTAACCTATTTTTGTCTAAAGATTTGGCTGAAAAATTAGAGTCCCAAGTAAACTTGGTTACTTATGCAAGAATTTATCTTTCTTGCATAAGGAGCCATGGTTTTGGCTGCCTCTTGTTTGGCACTTTAATTGTTGTTCAAGCTTCAACTTTTATATTATTTTTATTGTAAGGTACACTCTATCTTACACTATAAATACTACACTCATTTCATTTGAACATGTAAGCAACAACAAAACATTTTCAAGCTTAAAAGACTTTGAGTTTTATTGAGTAATTATCTTTGCAAAAATCATTTAATATTTCATACTTAATTGTTTTGCAAAATATTTTTTCTTAAGTCTTTTACAAAGAGCTAGTTCGTTGTAACAAAGCATGTATTGTGTTCGATGATCTCGTGTTAGTACTTAATCGTTTTCTCCACCGTTCATTTTTTGAACATTTTGAGAAACACAAGTCTTGTAACAAACGAGTAGAACAAGTCTTAAGATAGAGTTATCTTGAGCAACTAGCAACTCGAAAGAGTTGGGGAAGTCTCTTGGCGGAGTAGTCTTGAGCAATAGCCACTCGAAAGAGTTGGGGAAGTCTCTTAGCGGAGTAGCTTTGAGCATAAGTCTTGGTGCGGAGTAGCATTGAGCAAATAGCAACCGGAGTAGGTTGGGGAGTTGTTTTATTATTCGGGGTCTTGGTTTGTATGAGTTTACGTCAAAGATGTTTAATAAGATAACGTTGGATGTAGGTCGCGGAGTAGTGACCGAACCAATTTAAAAAACATCCTTGAGTTTTGTCTATTTCGTTTTTAATATTTCCGCTGCATTCTGATATCACTGTTGATTCCACTGTGACATTTACTGGCTGAATCGTTGTTGAATACTTCTAACTTTCTAGTTTTAAGTGTCAACTTCTCCTTTCTTCTAAGTAGTGTCTTAGTGATCATAGAGTTTTTAAAGAAGCTTTAATTAAGCTTAAAATTTTCAATAGACACCTAATTCACATCACCATTCAACTCCCAACTAATTCATCAATCCCCGTCCCCTCGTAGTTGTCTTCGCCCTTTTGCCTCTTCAATAACCCAGCCCGAGCTTCACCTATCCAACTCGTTTAATTGGACTGCACAAGATATAGAGAGATTTTATTGCTTGATCTAAAAATATATATATTTTTTAAAAAAATAATTTTAAAATGAGATAATTATATCATAATAAAAAATTCTTATATATAATTTTTTTAATAACAAAATTAGAATAGCATACCCGTGCAATTTGCACGGGTTTAAAACTAGTATTAATCAAAGGATCAACCCTGACACCTATAAAACCAAATTTATAAAGCCATCGGCCGCCCGAAACCTAGAAAAAGGCACAATATCAAGTTTACAATCACAAGTCACAACTAATAACACCAACAAAATACAACAAACACGTAAGAAAACTCCCAACAAACATAGGATTAATCATAAAATATTCTCTAAATCTTCCTATTAATCATCTACAGCTGCTAATTGAACTAATTAGTGCGATTCAAGCTAAGTTCTCCATCGAATATTCCATCATATATTCCCCTATTATTATTTTTTATATTTTTTTTCTGATAACCAGGAAACCGCAGCCGCTACCTTTGGCGATATACGGCTATTCCCCTAATATTGTATTAATTAATAATAATTATTTCCATGTTATAAACCATTTATTTTAAACCCTCATATATAATCGCTGGTGTAATCGAACGGTTCTAAATTTTCGTAAAAACTCGTTAATCCTAGAAACACTAAATGACTAGATTAACACATAGCAAAACGTGTTATTTTCTAGACCTAAATTCCTAAAATAAAGGAGGACTTTAGGCGGTCTTGATTAATTAGCTTGCAATATTATTTTACGCATGGAATTGTTGGTAATATTCCTTTGGCATATATTTATATTTTTCAGCGTACATTTAGAGCTAAACCTTTCATATCTATCATACTATAAATACCCTAATCACAATTTCTTACGTTAATATCAACCAAACACATACAAGAACACAAAAGGTACAAGAAACACGTTAAAGTTTGTTTGAGGTTATTACTGTTCTTGGTGTAATATCCATAATGGAAGGAATTCTTGCGATTTTCGACTTCGATAAGACGATAATTGACGTCGATAGTGATAATTGGGTTGTTGATGAATTGGGTTTTACTGAGCTTTTTAATGAGCTTCTTCCTACATTGCCATGGAACACTCTCATGGTACGTTTTTATATTTTGTCACTTTATTAATTTGTTTTTTTTTTTAGTTTATTACTCTGTTTTCTCTGTTTTTGAATTAATTTGTAATTATTTTTTTGCTTATTAAAATTTTAACAGGATACAATGATGAAAAGAATGCATGAGCAAGGAGTTACAATTGATCAAATTGCGGATGTTTTAACAAGAATTCCGATTCATCCTCGCGTTGTTCCGGCTATCAAATCTGCCCATTCATTAGGGTACGTGAAAGTTTTCATCTATTTTTTTTTTTGGAAATATAAAATTCTACTCCAACTATTATTAACTTTTTTTGGAAAAACTTAACGTTGAATAATGTTTTGATATTGTCTTTGTTTAGGTGTGATTTGAGGATTGTTAGTGATGCAAATACGTTCTTCATCGAAACAATATTAAATCATTTAGGGTTAAGCGATTATTTCTCGGAAATCAACACGAATCCGAGTTATGTGGATGAAGAAGGGAGATTAAGGATTCTTCCTCACCATGATTTCACCAAGTCTTCTCATGGTTGTTGCAATCCTTGCCCCCCAAATATGTGCAAGGTAAATTATACTCCTAAAATGTTTTTTATATTTACGGAGTATATCGTCTACGTTTAAATTAAATTCGATCAACCCCTTCATTGCGCGATTAATAATCAAATTGAGTTCGGCTCTAAAGAATGTTTTAATGATTAATTTTAACAGGGCACAGTGATTAAAAGGATATTATCCGAAGAAGGGAACAAGAAGATAGTTTATTTAGGAGACGGAAGTGGAGACTATTGTCCGTCCTTAAAACTAAGGGATGGTGACCATGTACTACCAAGGAAGGACTTCCCAGCTTGGGATTTAATCTCCACCAACCCGAGTTTAATCCGAGCCAAAATCCATGAGTGGAGCGATGGGGCGGATCTTGAGCGAGTACTATTAACTACAATCCAAGACATGATCTTAAAGGGAGATTACAACACAATGTCTCAATTCCTCAGTGTTGATTGCAAACTCGAGACAATGCCAATGTCGTCGCATGACTTGCCTAAACCTCTTCCTGTACGGTTCTAAGAACTGATTTTGTTCGGTTTTATTGTTTCTTAGTTTACATGTAACATCATGACGAGAAGAGGGAACGATGCTAGTACCCTTTTGTAATTGTTGTTTAGCATAATCAAAGCTCAACCTTGTTGCATTCAATCCTTTCATGTCAAGTGTATGAAAGGTTTGCAAGTGTGATTCATTGGGCTTGTATTGTGGCCATTTGTACCATCTCGCAATGACGGAGCCAGGATTTATAATTAGGGGGCGAAGAATTGAGGCGAACATTGTAATGCCTTGAGGGAAATTCGGAAGAAGTTCCAAAATTTAACTAAAATTTTTGAAGTTCCAAAAACATGAGCCAGTGTTGTTCTCCAATAATCAAGATACATAAATTATGTTACCAATTACTCGAATTGAGCATCATGTTTGATTATGCATTCCTTAATTCAAATTTTCTTGTTTAATATAAGGTGAAATTTTGTATGAAGTTAGTTTTAAACATTTTATGTATGTGTCCATATGCAGGGTCGGCCACGACACGTATGTAATGCCATATTACATACACGGTACCGGAGATCGACGTCTTTTGGCATATTACCAATGAAAATGCCATGGGAATCAAAGGGTAGAACAATGCCAGTATTATCACATCTATTGAGGAAGCAGCCTGCTGGACTACCAGTCTACCATTAGTAAAATGGAATCATCTTATTGATTAAGATTAGCACATCCCATTCTTTTAATGCTACGTTCGTCTATAATCGTTCTCTTTCGACTTGATGGGCAATTTGATCGTTACTCGGTCTAAATTTATGTAAGGATTGTGAAGAATTATGCGTTGGAAAATGAGTTCGTACAATCAGGAAATTGGCTTTTATTAGTTTTGGGTATCATCCTAGTCGCGTGTAGTGTAAATTTGGCGCCACGGGTGGCACCTAATCTGAATGCCACCTTCTCACATGCAGTAAGTGAGTACCCCTAAAATAATGAGTGCATGTGAAATGGTGGTAACGAGACTGGGTACCACCTGATGGCTCCCTATCATTTTCCGTCCGAGCAATGATTATAGCCATCAATCAAGTCTTGACAATGGATGGCTCATCTCAATTCTAAAGTTGAAAAACTAAATTCCTATATAATGATTATAGCCATCAAATAAGTCTTGACAATGGATGACCCATCTCAATTGTCAAGTTGAAATACTAAATTCCTATATTTTCATTCAAATAATTCAATGGTCACAATTTTACATACTCACAAAGTCACAAGTTACAAGTCACAAGTCAATGGTAAAGAGTCTAAGAGTCAATGACAAATGAAGAGTACATATTGATTTATGGTTTCAGTGGAGCGCATTTACTCAATTGAGGAAGCCTTCATTTTTGTCAAAGATGCAATCACAGGCTTCACAACTACTTTAGATTTTCTCTATGCTCCGTCGCTATGAGCATTTAAATCAGTCGACAATGGATTGTTCTAGCTTAATCAGGTCTGAAGGAGAGTTTTACTACCTTATGGTCGTACTTGGCCCGAATAACCAGATAGACTTTGTATCCTTCTATACGTGATGTTTCAATTTCAAAGTTCTTACACCACAATCTTACAACATTCATCCCATTTTAACACAAGTTTTGATTTAAGACTCGACAAATCTCGAGTTGAGACTCCGGCGCCAGCTGATAGCGACAAGGTCGGTCTTATTAAAACTTGTCCTAGGCAGGCTGGAACTCGAAATCTTGCCCTTTACGAATTTAGTTACATATCTGTTTGCAGAAACAATGACCCTACAAAAGTAAATGCACTAGGGACTACACCATTGAGTGTGGAGACCATGTATGGGAATAGAATGGCGAAATTTCCTCCATGTTGCAATCATACTTATTAATTAATGTGATCAAACTGTACAAGTTTTCGTTCCCACTTAATAAATCAATCAAGTACACCCAAATCCGCGGCCTAAGATAATCGAACATTGATTTCATTGCAATAATAAATACAACTTGGGCTAAAATAGTCTATTGGAATGATATTCGACTGATACAACAAATCGCAGGTTCAGAGGTGATCAAATGCGGGCTTCGTCGGACGTCGGTCGGGCCAGCATGATTTTTTTAGTCCCATGGACATGCGGATTCGCAGGTTTTGGGTGGGTTTGTGGGTCAGGCTTTTGTAAATTTTGGAAAATACATTGCCTAAGCCCGCTTTGTCAGCGGATCGGACTAGACGGGTCTAATGTGTTGTCTCGTCTAAGAACAGTTGTACCTAGGTTGAACTCAGTCCATTTTAGTCACCCTTAGACATATATATATATGTAGCATGACAATGTGATACCCTAATACCGTTTGTCTGTCCGTTCGTCCACACCACCCAGTATCACGTCCGATCCACTGTGATTCACAACCGGCACCAAGATCGTGTCAAATTGGTAATTTAATTAAATCAAATTATTAGTAGGAAAGAATAATATTCAAATGTTGAGTAATTTGGACTTGTGTCTTGCCATTTTCAGATAGTGAAGGCCAAAATTGCACTACAAAATAATCTCTCTCAAGTCACAATCTACAAATAGAGTACTAAATCCAATGAACCATGAAAATGTCAAATTTCCACACTATTATCAGTCTCAACTCTTATACGTACATTCATGAACGATTGAATATTTGAATGTGGACTTGTATTTGAAACATTCAACAACTTACATTATACATTTATACCTATAGAAAACCTAGTGAGTGATACCCTAAGTTATGAAGTTAAATACATCCAACTAACAAAACGATAAGATTTGATATTCAACAATAATGCACTATATACATCATATTCATAATTCATTCGTCCCCATCTGTGAGGTCTTGATTTAGATATCATTCAATACGATGTGTCCCGGTTTTTCGAAGTCCCTATTATCCGACTTGATTGTGATTGTTTTCGTGCCTCGTAAATTGAGTTTGAGTTTGTAAATATGGACATTTAGTAATAACCGTCACATAGTTAATTTTGGATCCGTTTAGCTTACCACTCCCTCTTAGAGATGGAAGTGCGCCGTGCCTAGAGAAGAAAATGGCACAGCCCAAGCCCATGAAAGTGGGCTTCGTGTCGTGTTGTTCCGTGATTTAGCGTGCCTTAACAATTCTTCCACTTGAACCCAATTTCTTTGTACTTTGAGTGTGCCAATTCAAGTGTGTTGTGTCGTGCTCGACCGTGCCTAGGCATGGTGTTTTTTCTCAAACTTTGGTCCATGGCGTGTCGTGTCGTGCTGGGCCGTGCCAATTCTGTGCCGTGCTAAAATGGGTCATCGACGTGCTAGGGCGTATCAGTCCAGCGGCCCGCTTACCCACTTCCATCTCTATTCCCTCTATACCATTGAATAGTTTACACTTTATTTTGTGAGGGAAAAATGAAGCAACGGTAAACCATTGACTGAGATAGAGAGACTAATATTTTGTACGAGATTATTTTCAAAATATATGTACAATGGTATTAGAATTTAGTACGAACCACCATCGGATTAAATGTTTTTATCCGGAATTTTGAAAAGGAGGCACTCCGGTCCTGTTATGTTTGGAAGTACCTTGGCCTGGCTGGTGTTATTTATTGGTAGTCGGTAGAGTATTAATTGTGGAAAGTAGTATTTGAAACAATAAGATAAAAAAGGGACGAGTTTATCTGGATTATGTTGATTGTGGTGTGATAATTTTCACTGTCCGATTTTGCCTTGCATTCTAGACACGGTTCACCGGTGGTCGACTCCCAAGATTACACAACGTCCGCACCATAGGTGTGAATTGAAGGATGATGCAAATTGAGCCTAGCTAAGATCAACATTAATGTATTATGCATGAATTGCTTTAAAAAACATTGAGGTTCTTTCAAAACATAGCATAATAAAATTGATAATGTGTACATTCCTATATTTCTAACACCCAATAAACTAGCATAATTTAGTACTCCCTCTGTCCCAGTGAGATGTTTACACTTGTTTTATTTTGTGAGGGGAAAATAAAGTAAGTGTAAACTATTGACTGGGACGGAGGTAGTAGCAATAAAGATATCCTATACAATACATTAGGTATTCTATGAATCAAGCAAAGTTGTATCATATACATAGAAAATGTTACCTTATTCTAGCATATGAAAATTACGATCAAGTTTATCAATCCACAATGATCCATTACGATTATGCAACGAGATCGTCTCCGGTAACTGAAGAGGTCCAATACTTTCTTAATAAAGAGAGCAATTGATTACGCCCTTCATTTGTTAAAGTTGTTCCGGACAGTCTAATAACCGGAGAGGAACTTCTCTCGACTATTATAATCCTAACAAAGGATATGTTGCTTCTATATGGAGTGTGAATGAGTGATTAACCAACCCATAATATTAATAATAACAATGGAAAATATTAATTAATCTTCTCTAATAAACATAATATAAAAAAATCACTGCAATTTAAAACCTGTATTGTTAATAGAAAGATCAGGCCACCCATTATTATTATTATTACTTGCCCAACAATTAGTGTCACTCCCATTTTGCAGCTCATGTACCATAAACCCTTGTGATGAACTCCCACTTCCATGTAGCACATCCAAACCCGTATTCTGACTCGACCCGTCACTTGGCCTATTGATAAAATTACCAAATTGCCCATTTGGAGCCAACCCAAGAAGAGAGGTAAAACTCTCTTTACCTATATCCGAGCCCGTCCCAACACTGGCCACTACTCTCAGGATTGGGCCGGGCTCAATCTTCAGGGTTGGGTTCTGAGGCTGACTATAATTCAGCCCAGAACCCGACCCTGAAGATGGGATAGATGATGCTGACGGGGTTTGAACCACATGTTGCTGCTGCAGCTGTTTCGAGGAATTTGAATCAGCTGCAGGAGCAGCACGTTTGTTTGTCTTTCGACATCCCCCGCCGACAGGGATGTTCCTAAGAGTGCCACCTTTAGTCCAATATCTCCGACAGTTTTTACAGAAATGTCTAGGTTGTGACAAATTATAGTTGTTGTAGTAACAGAATTTAGTGTTTGCAGAATCACAACGTGGGCATCTCAGTTGTTCATGTTCTGGGAACTGTATTTTCAGCTGTGGAAATCCTGCTGCAGTTAATGATTGATGATCTTGCATTTGTTTCAATTGATTGATCGCTTTTATTTTTAACCCAACAACTTAAACGAACAAAATAGCTAGAAAAAAAAAAGCTTAAATTGATATTTTTTTTTTGAAGGAATTTTGTGGGATTTTTTTTTTGAGAATTAATTAGAGAAAAAGGAATAAAAAGAGAGGAGAAAAGGGTTGTTTTCTACTTTCTAGGCTTCCAAAAGAGTCTATTTTGTAGGATTTTGGAGACAAGATATAAGATTTTAATACAAGTATAATATTAGTAAAAGATTGTGAAGCTGATAAAAATGTTTAGAACAAACCAAACATGCACTTTTTTACCTTGTTATATATGTTGCAGGAAACTTTGAAGTGTGTTTTTTTTATGTGAATGAATAAAGTTATTATTATAAATAAGGTTAGAGGAAAAAGAAGGGAAGTATAATATGAAGGTATATAGGATTTATAGGGTTAGGAAGAAAGAATAATGGATGGATAGATGATATTTAGTGAGGAAAGGTGTTTGAAGATGATGGTGTGGTTATCTTAAAGTCTTTGATAGCTAGTCCGCGTGAAGAGGACAATCTGGCTGACATTCTACAATTTATGTGTGAGTGTGGGAACTTAAGAGCAAGTGCGAATGGTCCAGTTTGCTTAATTAAATGAAGCACATTATAGAGTAGAAAGGGTGTCGTTTGTTTAAGACGGGGAATATTCGTTTTACATTTAAAATGAGTCAAATAGATACCAGTTTAAATTGATAATATCCTTATGTGTCGTAGGGCTGGTCAAACAGGCCGGCGGGTCAAGGGGGAGGTTGGGCCAGAGATGGTGGAGCCGGACAAAACCTGGGTAGGGGACGAGGCGGGTTGAGCCTGGTGAAGGTGTACTCGGGCACGGCCCCGGGAGGTTACAGGGGCGGGCTTAGGATGGGTCGGGCGGGCCTAACACGGGCCGAGTAAAAATGGACCCGGCTTGCGGGTCGGGCTGACCTTGAGGTTTGACTAGCCCTATTATGTGGTAGTATTTGGCTCATTTACGAGTAAAAAGGACGTCTGTCTCAAGTAAGACTTGTTATTTTAAGGAGATGAGACATAAAATGGTGATAATAAGTCGTAAAAGTGGGATGAAGATTTACTACATTCAAAATTGATTTGTTATTCCTAAGAAATTACCTTAATTACTGAAATGAAAAGGTTAACTTATTTTTGTACGATATACTTTGTTTAAGAAGTATTTCGGTATGAAAGCGCCACTTAATTCCTCGTATATGAGCATAGTAATTAAACATAAATTAGTCTATGCTAACCCTTGCTTTAAGCATGTAATTAATTATCCGTCCCGGTAAATTGTTATCATATTCCTTTTTATAGTGTCTCGGTCAATTACTATCCATTCTATATTTGAAAGGGTTTCTATTAGTAATTGGATCACCTAATGAACTATTTTTCACCTGTCAGCCACTAAGTGAAACCAGATATAACTAATAACTCTTTCATTAGTCTTTGTGTCAAAATAAAACGATGATAAATGACCGGGACGGAGGGAGTAGCTACTCTAGCATGATGATCACGAGCCAAGAACTCAAGCCACTAATTAGCAATCTAGCTAATATGAACTACATGGTTGTATAAATTTGCTTCAAAATAAAGCTACAAGTGTGATAGCTAAGTTAACAAAATCATTACACAGTAGAATGAAAATAATGGAACCGTTGATTTGAGTTAAAGGCACCAATGTGAACCGTGCAACTGTGTGATCGATGAATGCATAAAGAGCCCCAAGTGCTGTAAAAGTTTCTTGGCGTTGCTTTAAAGCAATCTATCCAAATACTAATCAATTTAGACACGCGTCCCTGCCCTAATAGGGTAATGGGCATGGATGGAAATCATAGGGTAAGTAACCTGGCTGACACCGACTACATGATCCGAATGCACGGAAGGGAAGGGGATTGAACCTGAGACATCCGTTTTAACTACTAGACTAAGACATCACTAGGCTTTGTTTGGAATACTTTTAAGTTAGTTATTTTGACTAAATTTGCTTTTTTAACTAAATATTCAGGTTGTGTTTCGAGTTAGTGCGTGCCGGGTTATCTTTCGGATCGGGTTAGCTTTTGGGTCGTCAGCTGGCGGTTGGGTCGGATCGAGTCGGGTCAAATCATTAATCGGGTTGATTCGGGTTACAGGTCATCTCAGATCAGGAATTGGCTTCAGTTTTGGGTGGGATTTAATCGGGTTATGTGTCATTATCAGGTCGGGTCGGTTTCAAATTGTAAAATTTTCAGGTCTTCTCGAGTCGTGTTTGCTCGGGATCGGATCGGATCACTCGAGTCGGGGAATACTTGTGAATGTTTATTTGTTATTTATCATAGACAAAAAGGAACATTTACGATGCATCATGCATGGCTCAATTTCCATTTGAATTTCCAATGTAACTACGTCGGCCGTGGTTTGCGTAATTAATTAATTGATAAAAATAACAATAACAATAACAAAACAAACAAAACGACAAGATTTTAGAGATGACATATGACTTATGAGCTGCAACTGCAATGGGATTACCTATTTAACAGGAAAGGACTTTGCACCTTTGTTTCCTTTTCTATTTTTTCAGAATGAGAGGAGGAAAATGTACATACCATTTGGGTTCAAATACTGTTAGTAGACAGTAGTCAGGACTCATGTGCCTATCTTTACTAAAAACGATTTTGTAAACTAATCACGAATAAGCTCGATTTATACGGAAAGAAATTACTTGCTCAAACATATTGATATCGTTACAAACTAGTTTAAAACCCGTGCAATACATGCATGGTATATAGATTTTTTTCAATTAAACTATTTATATAAAATTAGTAAAGATATTAGGTAATCACATTTCTCATCATTGTATTATGCTCTGATAACAAAATTATAGAATTAAAAATTAATGAAAAGAATTAAGTAATAAACTCAAATGTATTTTAATGAAAATATTTTTATATTATAAAAATAATGATTTCAATTAAGAAACTATTCTCAATTTTTTTTGTCACGAAACTAATATTATTGATTTACAGTTTTGTTTTTATATGAAGTATGAGTCAATTATCTAATAATAGCATTAACAAAAATCTAGTATATATATATAAAAGAGGCTTTTTTCAAGGCACGTGAGTGACTCCAACTTTGTGGGAACTCTTTAAATAATTTTTTATTAACTATCTTTTTTTATGGAATAAAATAAAATAAAAATAAAGTTGGAATATAGTTGGAACTCTTTTAGTATTTTTTTATTAACTATTTTTAATATGGAAAAAAATAAAAAATAAAATAAAATTGGAATCTTTTAAATAATTTTTTATTAACTTTTGTTTTATGGAAAAAATAAAATTTATTAACTATTTTTATTATGGGGAAAATAAAAATAAATTAAATTAAAAAAATAATAAATCTTTTTTTTATCTTCTAAGGAAAGACATAGGTTTAAATAAATTTTAATTAACTATTTTGATATTACTACTACTATTATTATTATTATTATTATTATTATTATTATTATTATTATTATTATTATTATTATTATTATTATTATTATTATTATTATTATTATTATTAACACTTTTTTTGGGAAAAAATTAATATATATATAAGAGGATTTTTTCGAACAATTCTATAGGTCCAAATCATCTTTTTCAATTTTTGGAAATTATATTTTAAGATTTTGCAAGATTACGAAAAAGATACTATGTAATATTTTAAATAAATGACTTTTAAAATATTTTTTATTATTCTGATACTAGTATAATACTCTCTCATATTCCATCTATTCTTCCTTATTTTCTATTTGGTCCATTCATGTTTTCTTCCATATTTCCATTTTTGGAGGTGAGACTGTGTGTTTTGTGTGGTCCATATTTAATTGCATGTGGAGTATAGTGTTTTGTGTGGTACATATTCATTTTCTTAATCCTAGAGCTCAAATGAAAAGGGAAGAATACATGGAATATGAGGGAGTAGTTTAGTAGTAGTCAAGAAATAATTATTTTATAGAAAAATATGATATACTACTTAATATGTTATTTGTCCCACATTGAAAAATAACGTAGGTGTGGTGAATATACTACATATAAAAAGTGAATTGGCCCACATTGAAAATTTATCATAAGGTATGATGATCCTATGATTATAAATAGGAGTCATCATTGGAACTTATGTATCCACCGAAAATCTTTTGAGTCTCTTAAGTATTGTCTTAGAGATCTATTACAAGTTTGTATTATTATCTTTACAATAGTGAAATTTACATCATAAAAAATTAATTTAGGAAAGTTTTTTAATTAATACTTTGGATTTTAAAAATAAATTTGATAAAATTTTAATTATTATAAAATAAAAATAATAGAAATATATATTTTATAGAAAAATATGGTGTACTACTTATATATTATTTGTGTCACATTGAAAAATAATGTAGATGTAGTGAATATATTACGTATAAATAGTAGAATTGTCCCACATCGGAAAAATAACATAAAGTGGGTAATCCTATGATTATAAATAGAAGTCATCATTAAACCTTAGGTATTAATCCAAAAGTTTTTGAATCTCTTAAATATTGTCTTAGAGATCTCTTAAAAGTTTGCAGATGTGATGAATATGCTATGTAAAAATAGTAAAATTGTCATACATCGTAAAATTCACACAAGGTAGGTGATCCAATATTATATATAGGAATTATCCTTGAACCTTATATATCAAACTAAAATCTTTTAAGTTTATTAAATATTGTCTTAGAGGTCTCTTAAAAGTTTGTGTATTATTATCTCCACAAATGTTAAATTTACATCATTAAAAATTAATTTAGAAAAGTATTATTGTAACAAAAATTATGAAGTTAATATATATAATTAGATTCGTGATAAAAAAAAAAACTGCATAGTATAGAAACTCATATTATTTGCGCATATTTAGTGTAAGTTTTAGTATATTATTTGTCCCACATTGAAAAATAATGTAGGTGTGTTGAATATATTAACTATAAATAGTAGAATTGTCTCATATCAGATAATTATCATAAGGTAGATTATCTTATGATTACAAATGGAAATCATATGAAAGTTTCAACCCAAAATCTTTTGAGCTTCTTATATATTATCTTACAGAGTTCTTAAAAGTTTGTATTATAATTTTCACTATAGTGAAATTTATATCATTAAAAATTAAGTTTAGAAAAGTATCATAAATAATAAATTTGATGGTAAACTATTTAATGTGTTATTTGTCCCACATTGAAAAACAATGTAGGTGTGGTGACTGGTGAATATATACTACGTATAAATAGTAAAATTGTCTGACATTGAAAAGTTATAATAAGGTGGAGTGATCATAAATATGATCATCGCACGGGCTTTTAAAATATATTTTTATATTGTTAATAAATGACTTTGAAAATTTAATAAATGACTTTTAAAATATTTTTTTATTATTCTAATATTAATATAATGGTTTAGTAACAGTTAAGAAATAAATATTATTCTAGAAAAATATGGTGTACTACTTAGTTTGTTATTGGTCCCACATTGAAGAATAATGTATGTGTGGTGAATATGTTACCTATAATTCTATAAAATAGTAAATTATCCCACATCGAAAAATTACTATAACATAGGGTGATCGTATGATTATAAATAGGAGCCATACTTGAACATAGGTATAAATACACAATTTTTTTAAGTCTCTTAAGTATTGTGTTGGAGAGTTTTTAAAAATTTGTATTATAATCGTCACAATAGTGAAGTATCATAAATAATAATTTTGATGATAAACTAATTAATGTGTTATTAGTCCCACATTGAAAAATAATGTATTTGGGGTAAATATATATACTAAGTGTAAATTGTAAAATTATCCCATATCAAAAAATATTATGAGGTAAAGTGATCATAAATATGAGATTATAAAGAGGAGTCATTTTAGTCTCTTAAGTATTGTCTTAATAAACCCTTAAAAGTTTGTATTATTATCTCCACAATAGTAAAATTTACATTATCAAACTTAATTTAGGAAAGTATCATAAATAATAATTCAGGAAAATATTATATAAGTAATAATTTTGATGGGTATTATTGCTTAATAAGTTATTTGTCCCACATTGAAATATAATACAAGTGTGGTAAATATACTACTTATAAATAGTATACTTGTCCCACATCGAAAAATTATCATAAGGTGGGGTGATCCTATAATTATAAATAGAACTAATCTTTGGAACTTGGATATCAGCCCAAAATCTTTTAAGTCTCTTAAATATTGTTTTAGAGAACTCTTAAAAGTTTGTATCCACAATAGTGAAACTTACATTATCAAAAATTAATTTACGAAACTATCATAAAAAAAATAAACTGAAAAATCGTTTATTTATCGCAATATACATTTCCTATATCATATTCAAGTGATGATTATAATTTTTATATAAAAACTTTTACATTTCTTTTCACAAAAGAAAATATTGTGAAAATGAGTCATTCTTCGAACTTAGATATTCACCTAAAATCTTTTGAATCTCTTTATTATCTTACAGAGCTTTTAAAAGTTCGTACTATTATCTCCACCTTAATGAAATTTACATCACCAAGATTAATTTAGAAAAGTATCATAAATAATAATTTAAGAATGTATCGTAAATAATAATTTTAATAGTGTACTACTAAATATGTTATTTGTCCCACATTGAAAAATAATGTAAGTGTGGTGAATATACTACGTATAAAGAGAGGAACTATCCCACATCAGAGAAATATCATAAGTTGGGTGATCACGTGATAATAAATAGGAGTCGTCATTGGAACTTAGATTTCAACCCAAAATCGTTTAAGTCTCTCAAATACTTCGTATTGTTTTAGAGAGCTCTAAAATTTTTATATTAATTATGAAAATAATATAATTAGATTCGTGGTAAAAAAAATGTTATTATTACAGTATAGACACTCATATTATTTGCACATATTTGGTGTAATTCTTAGTATATTATATATCACTCCTTGAAAAATAATGTATGTGTGGTGAATATACAAATCTTTTGAGTCTCTTAAGCATAGTCTTAGAGAGCTTAAGTCTTAGGTTTCTTGAATCATTTTTCGGGTGAGAATATACATCAAATATAACTTGAGTTCTGACAAGGTTGGTAAAATATGTTTAAAATAGAAGTTGAATCAATATACCAATATAATTTTCTTAAAAATTACGGCGTATATTTTATTATAGTCTTAAGACTTCAAAAGTTTATTTTAAAAGTTAATTGTTATACGAAAATTATGAAAATGACATTAACGTAAACCCGTGCATCGCACGGGCATGAAATCTAGTATCTAACAATTTAAAGTTTTATATTAATTTTTTTTAATTAAAATATTATAGTTTAGAGATTAGTGAAAATAATATTATTTGATGAAAAGATTAATTTTAATGAAAATATATTATATAAAAATTATTAGTTTTCTTATTTAGCAAATGAGCTTAATTATCATTCCTTATTTAACAATATGCATTTTGGATGGAATTTTTTTTAAAACCACTTCATTCTTTTAATATTTAAAGGTTGGGGATGATAGTTTTTAAGCCTACTATACATTCATTTTAACCAGGCTCAAACATACCACAACTTAGTCCATCATATTTTTGTACCCATAAAAACATGAATAAAACCCTAATCTTATATATAAACTCACCTCATCACCCTCTCAGTCTTTTACTCCAAACCAAATTGCCAATTTACCTTCCACCTACCAACTTACTTTTCCTCTGAAATGTAGGATTACATCCATTCTTTTCCATTTACAACCCAACTCCCTATATCATACCTACTCAAATATCCATTCATCATATATTTTTACATAATTTATCTTCTGTAAATCAAGTTTGTTTTGCTCCACCATGATTTTTTTTTCTTGTGATTTTTCTAGTAATATTTTGATTTCATACTTTGACATAAAAAATTTATTTAATATCTAAAATTAAAGAATTACATATTTTTTTGTTATATTCTTTCTGCTTAAAACAAAGCAACTATATTAATTTTTAAATTAATTTTCTAATTTCGTTAAATATTTATATAGTTTCTTTGTAATTTCGTTAAATATTTTCTCAATCTTTCTTTTGTTATTTTTTTTCAAGTTGTAACTTTTGTGTTTGAAAATTGCTACCTTTTCTTTATTTTTATTATTATTATTATTATTATATAAAAATAAATGGCTTCTTCAATATTGTGCTGATTTTTTTTTTAAAAAAAATTATTACAACTTGGTATTTTTTTTTTCAGTTTTCGTTTTTTTAAACCTGGTACTTTCTACAAAAAAAAATTAATATGTGTCTTCTATATTATGATGTTTTTATTTTATTTTTTATGTGACATAAATTTGTAATTTGCTTCATTTTTTATTCATTTTTTATTAGTAGTATTTACGCAAATAAAATGTACGGAGTATAATGTATGGTTTTATATTGAATTTAGAATGACTTAAACCATAAAAGAATATGAAGTATAAGAGGTAAATTATGATTTATGAAAGAGAGTAATTAATCTGATATCAATCATGGGGGTCCCTACATCACTACATGTGAAAGAAAAAAAGTTTTCTTTTTTGCATTCCCTAAAAAGTAGGAGCCAATCAGAATCCTATAAAAGTTTCTGCTTTAGAGCAACTCCAATGATAAGGCACAAGCAGTAAGTGGATTGTACCTCTGAGGTACTACCACATAGAATATAGTTTTTGAGCTTTATAATAAAGTTTTTGAGTATAGTATAGTTTTACTACAAAGTTTTTTGAGTTTATTAATTTAAACATTAAGCTCAAAAAAATTACAATAACACTCAAAAAACATCATATATAAGATATAAGATTTAATTTATAAATTTTAAAAAGCTCGAAAAAAATGCACAAAAACTCAAAATCATACTACTCTGAGGTAGTAACTCCGATGTATAATCCTTTTTCTCAGCCACAAGGTCATGTAGCTTGTCTTATCACATACATTTTTTAAGCAACAATGTCTTTAAGCTACATCATACTCCAATGGTAAACTACAACATATGTAGCTTAAAAGGTCACACATAACAAATAAATAATGTGATATAAATTATTTTTATTATTTTTTAATTATTTATTTAATTATTTTTTAAATCCAAGCTACGTAGCTTGACAAAGCTACACCGCTTGCAAGCAGGAACGTATTTTTCTACTCCAATGGTGAGCATACTGCTTGATTATTTACAATATTTGCAGGCAGGTCCCTAAATTACAACCATTGGAGTTGCTCTAAATATATAGTAGATTTGTATTTTATTGATTTATATGTATTTTGCAGTTACCATATAACTTAATATTATTATTAACAAATTGGCCTTTTACTTAAAATAAACTTGTTGATGACAAAACAAAAAATTAAAGCAAGAAGTTAAATGAGTTGTTATAAAAAGGACGATGATAGAAGTCATATATATATAGAACGCTAGAGCTACCACATGGAACCAATACTCGGTACAACCCTTTCATATATTTTATGTACAATCCATCATTTAATGGGTTTTATATGGCGTATATGAGATGGTGATACTTAGACTTAATCCAAATCTTTAATCGTCGACATATTACTATGACCTGTCGACAATATTTAATTAAAATCCTGAATTGCCCCTCCTAACACAAACATATCAATCAAACTATCGACAAACAATTCAATCGACAAATCGAAACTAACAACCAATATCGAATGGCAAACTAACCGACGTAAAACGAATCATTTTTTTAGAATGAAAACAGTGAGTTACTAAGTGAAACAACTTTAAACTAATCGACGTAAAATGAATGATTTTTTCAAAAAAAATCAAAAGGACAAATTATAAATCGTGACAATGTAACTAATCGACGGAAATGAAATCGGTGTAAAACGAATCGATTATTTCAAAACAAAGAAATCCGGATGTGGACCATTCACGTCCAACCCTAGGTGTGAACGTGGATGTTCCACGTCCAAACTTTTTCTCCACCGTCGCATTTTCGTAAAACTATCATATCCCCCTCGTTTCTTGTCTATTTTGGGGTTGTGACCTATCATTAGAACTGTAAGAGAATAAGCTATCACCCCAAACTAAAACTGTTTCATTCTCATGTCTATAACTCAAGTTATGACCGTTTATTGTTGAACCTTGTTGTAGACGAATTCGCTTTGGGTGGGGTTTATGTTCTTGTTACTTATGCTTCATAACCTTTGTTCTATTACATGTTTATGGTGTGTTGATACTTTTTTATCATTGAAACTCTTGCATATGTTTACCTTGAATGGTCATCTGTGATAGTCGTTCAAAGCGGCGACTAAAAGATTGAATCAATTAGTTTAATTACGTTAATTGGTCGTTTCGATATGTCTGATTGCATTGTCGACAGGGCCGTCTTGAAGATTTAGGGGGGCATTGTGCGAAATTTCAAAATGCCTGTAATTATTTAGGAATAAAAATTTTCTAATTTATTTAAAATCTTAATTTGAACATATAGTGAAATAAAACCGAAAGTTTATTATAAAGTCAAGTTAGAATACCAAATATGAAATAATAAATTAAACTAGTGTAAAAAAATATAATTATTAGCTATTAAATTCCGTGAGCCAAATTGAAAGTCGTCTACCAATATTTTTGGGTCGTTTTTAAGTGAAATTTTACTTAATATAAGTTATCTTAAATTGGGCTGAATTTTTAAAAGGTACAAAATATTATGAAAACAAAACATAATATGGAAACAAGGTCTCATTTGCTACAAATAGGTAGGTGTAGGGAAACAAAAGCAATATGTACCTAACTATTAAATGCAAGCATTCTCCCAAAAAATGTATTAAATGCTAGCAAAATAAAAGATAAAATAAAATTTTAGGGACGTATAAAGTGTCAAACACAGAAGTTAAGAACTGAAAGTCAAAAATCAAACCACTAAGATGTTATGGTTCTCATGTTCTAATATTGTGCTAAAATTACGTATCAACTTACTTGTGTTTCTCATATTCATTGAATATTGTCGGCAATTCGAAGTAATGTGTCGACGTCGAATCGAAGCACCCAACTTAATGCGAGTACTACCTATTGATAAATAACACCATCTAATTTTACGGGAGGTTAACCAAAGAGCAATTCTTTTATAAGACCGTCCTATAGCGTATAGCGTATGATTGGTCCAAGAGGAGAGATGTCCAAACATAACATTTAATTTTGTTTGTATTTAATTTTATTTTAACAATCCGATATTTTATAATAAAAACTAACATATTTGAATATACTCCCTCCTATTCAATGTATTCTTCCCCTTTCATTTTGGCTCTTAGATTAAGGAAATGAATTTTGACCACACAAAACACACTACCCCACTAATGAATTTAGACCACACAAAACACACTACCCCACATCCAAAAAAAGAAATAAGGAAGAAAACATGAATAACCGAAAAAAGAAATAGGGAAGAATACCTTGAATAGGAGGGAGTACAAGTTATCAATATAAAATTTTAGATAATTAATATAAAATATTTATTTATAAATTTATAAAGTCATTTATTTGAACTTTTGATTGTTGGACTAGTCTTAATGTGTAAAATGGTCTTACACAATAATTTGTGTTACTCGAAAACCGTTTTATAAACTAACTTGTGGCTGAACTTATGCGCGGATTTTGCCCAAATGCCTCGTCAAAACTCTACACTAACAACGAAATGGGCTTTAATTTTATAGCCTTATATATACATTCAAGTGAAAAGGCTTTCAGAAATTGCTCGGACAAAAAAAAATTGGGGATATCTGTCTTATTGTTTTAGACGGGTTAAGTTCTAAGTGGGGAATAATTAGACCTGAAAAATGGGTCAATCGGATCGGGTTCGGGTCGGGTCAGTTTGGGTATCTCGCCGATTTTGGGTTAATTCAGGTCGGGTCATTTCGAGTCCGTTTCGGTCAATCGGGTCGGGTCATTTTCGGGTCAAAGAATAAGAGACAAAAGGTCATTTTAAGTCTTTTTCGGTTCAATTAAAGTTATGTTTTATCGGGTCATTTTCAGGTTGAGTGGTTTTGGATCGGGTTATTTTCGGGTCGGGTCAGTTGCGGGTTAAGAAAGATCGGGTCAGGTCGGGTCAAATCGGGTTTCGGGTCACGTTCGGGTGTTGTAGTTCGGGTCACGGGTCAGATTGTTTTTGCCAGGTCTATGAATAATGCTCACATGCCCTCACTTGCTCTTTTGTTAGGGGGCTTGACCCGTCTGAAATAATAAGACCGATCACCCCGTCTGAAGCAAGACCAACTGTTCTTACAGTGTTGTTTCCGATTTTCAAAGGACTGCTACTAGAGTACTAGATTAGTTTAGTTGATTTGTCTCAATTAACTAAAAATAATTGATACTCTGCGTAAATTTATTGATCTAAACATATAAATGTAATGAAATTTTTTTTTACACCAATTTAATTTAAGTTCAACTCATATATTTGAAAAAAAAAAAATTCAAAGTGGAAGAAAGTTTCCTGAAAATTTAAAAATGAGTTTTAGATAAAGGAGAATAGATCAATGGGTATGCGATAGCTGGACTAATCAACATTATATATTTATATGCATTAAAAATGATTTGTATGAGACGGGTTCTCTCCAGGTTAACGATGAAGATACCGCCTTTTCAGTATTCCTTTTTATGTATGTTTCTATTTTATTTTATCATTGATCGTGACTCAAAACAACTTTTCATTTTAGTGTATGTTACTTTAAATAGGTATTGTTACTTTAAATAGTATAATCTCCATATAACATAACCTAAAATGTTGTGCATTAGGATGAGATCTGCAGTAGTAACTTAATATTCTCTCTATTCAACTCCAAACACAACATTTCTTTTTTTGGCACTATTCATGAATAAATCGAATCTTTACAATTCCTTGCAATATGTAAGATAAAATATGATAATGTGAGATCTTGTTTGATTCGCCTTTATAAATATAATAAGAATATCAAATTTTATATTTTTCTATAGTGTAAAGCTCGATATATTTACGTTACAACTCGTGCATTGACAAACGTGTAAAAAAGACATGTTGTATTTGGAATTGAATAGAGGGAGTAACCAATGAGGATACTCATGTCGTCATGTGACCCTTTCTTGCTTCAATTAGATACTTGAGAATAATTATCAATTTGAAAACCAAGCAAGGTCTATAATTCTATATGAAGAAATTATAATGTACCCTTGATGTTTAAGGTACAATGGTGTCACATATTATGGTGAGCCTTTGTTGATTATACAACATTTTGTAAATCCTTTAATTATTCAAGTTCAATATCCTTTCTATTTATAATAAGTGTAAATTGTTTGCTATTTCATCATTACTTTCTTTTATTAAAATTTACTTGAATGTTGAAACACTCAAATTTTTGTTTAATATCACAAATACTTTATGGATCATTTGAGCAAGTTGGGATTAATCTAGAAAAGGTCAAGGAGCTAGGAACTTGATCTTAATCAATTGTGATTATGAAAAAGTCAAGGCGCTAGCAACTGCTTATATAAGACTTCTACTCCCACCATTTCATATTATATGACGTTTTTATTTTTCGAGGTGAGCTTTTGACTTTAATTTTTACAAAAATATATTCGTCTAAAAATTATAAAAATTATCGATTTGACTTATTTCTGATGCCCGAGCATCCATAAAACTCCTTATTAATAGAGCTTTAAAATGAGTATACATTTCATTATGTTTACTCTTATATTTTGAGAAATATTGAAGAGAGAACGAGGTGTTTCAAAAAGTGAGACTGACATATAAAAAAAACAAAGGGAGTAATATTCTTTTGTTTTAGTATTTATTTGCATGTTGTGATTGGTATTTACAACTTACATATAAGGTGCGAGGAACCATTGCATTTGCACAAGTCTTGGTATCAAATGGCAAGGAAAAGAAACGTTAAGGGTTGTTCCCTAATTTTGGTGCTAGCAACTTCGTTACTATGTTCATTAGATTTATACAAAGCAACCCCCCAAGTAAGTATTTTCTAAGTTCTAATTATTCATTTAACTTTTTACCTTTTATGAGCGATATTTTTATTAATTAAACTAAATAATACGTATGTAACTAGACAAAGGAGTTGACAAGCGGGGCTTTGTCGCTCTCTCCCGGTCAAAATAAAATAAACTCAACTAACCAATGTAGTAGGGCGGTAGTCGAGGTCGAATTCACAGGGAGATCAAGGGTCGAGTATTAGTTTGTCTCGAGTTTACAAGTTAGCTACTTAAATCAAGATGTTGGTAACTAAGTAACTACTCATGGTTCACGTTATTAAGAAGGATCTAGAGGTTGGCAAAATAAGATTACAAGTTAGCTACGCAAATTAATAATTAACTAAGACTGCTAAACTAGTAAAAAAAAGCTAAGTAATATAAATAATGGTTTAAACTATTAAGTCGAGGGTCTGATTTTCTCCACCAACACACCTTATTTACTCCCATGAATCTCATTAACACATTATTAGTTTACCGGTTTATGGGGAAAACGCCTCTAAGCCGCCTAACAACTCGATCCCTCTCGGGTTCGCGTTAGGATGGTAGCTACCCCGATCACCTCCCTCTCGGGTTTGTGAGTCGGTATCCTCTATCCAAGGCCTAAAGTTCACTAAATCGAGCTCATCTTCATGTACCCCGGCCTTAGTCAAGGTCAATAGGTTCACGTTAATTTCCTGGTCATCTCAATCCTTTTCTCAAAGATAGAGTTCAAACCGACAATAAAGGCATCCTTCCCAAGTTCTCCCTCACGTGTTCAACCTAAGTTGGCGACTAGTCTAAATAAGGTGAGCTAACTCTCAACCTAGCCAAATCTCGTCGACGGTCAAGAGTCAAAAGTCAACAAAAAAACCCAAATAGAACATAAACAAGTCAAATTCCTTATAATTAACCTCAACCAATTACCCAACGACTAGTTAAAATTGGATTCAATCAAATAAACTTGGCATGTCGCGATCTAATCGAACCCTAGTGAGAATACTAGCTACTCATTAATCCTGAATAAATTAACATTAAACAACATACCACTACTCTAATTACAACATTAAACATAGTGAAAACAATAAAGACTAATACTTTAAACTAAACTAAACAAATACTTCGTCCGTTCCAATAATGTATTGTGTACATTTGCTTTATCATGTATGTCAATGTTCATTTTCTTCCGTTTATAATTTTATATCTTTAATACATATTACTAACTAAAATTATAAAAATTTGATATTAATGTTGTATTCGGTAAGACAGTTTAAACAAGATCTCACATGACTATCTTTTATGTTATATACTGTATTAGAAGTTGTATTAATGATTCTTCCCACTTATGAATAGTATCCACAAAGCAAACGTATACAATTCAATGGAACGAAGAAAGTATAACAATTGGCACTAAACATGATAATAGTAATAAAAATTTAAACTTTAACTAATTAAAGTGATAAACTAGTTAAAAATAACAATAAGAAAGAGGGAGAGAATAAATAATACCAAACATAAAAAGAAAATTGTATAAGAAAGCTATTAAATTACCATATAAATCAAAAAACAAAATCAGAATTGGAGCTATCCTCTAATTTGGAGTTTACAATTATTTACAGGGTTGTCAAAAAGTAAGGGTAACCTAGTAAAATTTGGTTATGTCAAATAACGGTAAGACTTGCTTAAGACATACGCTATCTGTCTTATATTTAAGACGAGTCGAATATTGACACATGGTAATAAAGACAAAAGATTTGTATTTCCTAGACAACAAATGGAGTGATCTAGTATGTATTTGACCCCACTCATAAATTCCACTTGCCCACTTGTTCAAACTTATCAAATATAGAATTAGATAACAATTCACTAATACACCTCAAAAAGAAAATTGATAACAGTTGACCGGAACGGAGGGAGTATCATTTAGTTAATATCTAATATTTTAATCACTATAATATTTTTGAATTAATATATAATCATTTAATTTCGCGAATATTATGAACTGATATTATTAATTTCGCGAAGAAAAAAATCATTATAGTTATTGAGACAATATTATGAACGGATTCTTTTGTTTAGTTTTCCATTTTAATTTTTTACCCTCATTAACTCATGAATGATGTGACAATTTAAAATCTATGAATAATACATTATAAAATGAAGGAACTATAAATATCGTGCATGCATGCGCGAGATCGTTACTGGTAATAGTATTATCATGAGATGCACTGAAAGTATAAATTTTACATCTATTATCATAGAAAAACATATTATAAATGGTAGATGTATGAATTATGCAAGTTTACCACAATTTTATAAATTTGTTTCGAACAATAAAGTTTAAAAAGTAAATAAAGGTTGCCCGGGCAAAGCCGGGTACCAAACATAGTAATTAAGGAAAGTGGGGCTTTGATATTACGGCTAAGCTCACAATGGGAGCAACAAATGAAATTAGGAGACTATACAACCAGTTGTATACAATTCAACTGGTAGTATAGATTTGAAGTTTTATAATGAAAAAGTTGAGCTTATATGTACAATTTACGCACTTTATTGAAAAGAATCCGAGCGCCTTTATATAAATATTAAACTCAAAATATTATATGAAACTAAAAAAATACATATAAACTCAAGGGATATTTTACGATGTACCCTTAAATTTTTTGGTTTTTTATGCTGTAGCCTTCTTTTTTTCATAATCTATGTTGTATCCCGACCCTAAACTTCTTACTTATTTCTCCGTGATGACCTTTTTACAACTTTGCATTAAATTTATCGCTTTCAAACAACCATATTTCGACCTTTATTCAACCTCATTAATGTCATATTTCAATTATGTATAAGTTTCATCACATATCACATTTAATAAGAAAAAACAGATATTAAAAACTTCGTTATGAAATATGAAATGATAATTAGGGATGTCAATGGGGCGGGTCTTGGCGGGTCTCGCCCCACACCCGCCCACTTGGGGCGGGTGCGGGTAATGATTTGACGGGTGGTGGGGCGGGTATCAAAAGTGACATTTGTCGCGGGTTGTGGGGCGGGTGCGGGTATCACATGAGACCCGCCCCGTACCCACCCCGCCCGACTCCGCCCCACACCACCCGCCTCGCATTTCCCCGCCCCCCTTATACCCGGCTTAATGATCTCCGACTCACCTATAGTATACATCTACCTAACTAAAATTTTACAAAAAAAATGATAATTTTAAAAAGATGAAAACTAAACTAATAAAATAGACTAGTTTGGTAGCTTATGTACTAGTTCATTGAATGTGAAATTATTTCAGACCACTTTCCGGATACTATTTGTATAAGTCGTGCGAAACTTAATATGTTTAGATTCATGATTTATTTTTTTTAAAAAAAATTATGAGAAGAAAGGTAATTTGGCGGGTTAGCGGATCCCCGCGGGGCGGGTGCGGGTTTGAAAAGTTCAACCTGCATGGGTCGTGGGGCGGGTGTGGGTATGCTTTATAGTTCGCGGATGCGGGTGCGGGTTACCCACCCCGCCCCATTGACATCCCTACTGATAATGGAGATTTCATGATTTGTTAGATAGATTTGTATACTATGTGGTGGGTTAATGAGTTAGTCGGCGAACTAATAAGTAATTGAGTTGGTTGCCGAGTATTTGGAGCATTAAAATGACGGTTTAATAGCATAACTAAGAAACTAACTTAGCAAAGACGATTAATACGGTCATTGTGTAGACTAATATCTAAAGTTCAGGGTTACACTATATAATTTTTAAAAATGTAGGGGTATACCATAGAAAAGTAAAAAATTCGAGGGTACACCATAGAATTTCCCTAAACTCAATTAGATTTTAATTTGACACCTAAAAAATTAAAATGTAACAAAAAAAATTTAAAGCTCGAAAATATTATATATAATCTCAGTTAGATTGGCATTGGATATACCATGCGTCATTGACCATAGAACTTGAGCTTATATATAAAGAATTCGAGCTATCAGTCATCAATCGTTGAAGTTTGCAAGTTGTCTAAGAAGTCGAGATATTACACATACTACATGTGTTATTGAACATAAAATTTGAGCTTATATATAAAGAATACAAGCTACCAATCATCTGCCATTAAAGCTTCGCCCATCATTGATGTTAAAAATTGATTAATTTCTTAATGATTTTGATTGAAGTAGAAAAGTTGTAATAGTTAATTGAATAATTTAGAGGGAGAAGATGATTAATTTGCATAATGTACGAAGATGTAGGGCAGTTAGAATGATATGGAAAATAGTAAGGGGAAGGCGGATTAGGTTTGATTTGTTTTAGGATTTAATATTTGTATTAGAAAATTACTAAAATAACCTTACATGTATAACAGCATGGTACATCCAGTTGTATAGTCCATGAATTGAATCGGAGCAGTACGTTAACTTATTACAACGAGCGGATTTGGAGAGCCTAGTTTCCACCATGGATTTCTGGAAATTTGTGTTAAGTAGTAAACCTTGGCATTAATAACTTAATTGCAATGTGGCTAAGCTGGTAAGTGTTGCATTCAATCTCCCTGACAAATTTGTACAAAAATTTAGCATGAGACTACTTTGACAACTCTTACATTTGTGTATTTGAAAAACTAAAAATGGTAATAAACTATAATAAAATTGTCCATTCTATGGTAATTGTTAAGACATGACTTTACCTATTTCGTACTTTCTCTATTTTCTCAGAATATGAGTGTGTTGTTAATGCTTTTCGAATTTGTAAAATATTTAACTATAAGATTGTTCGATTACGATAGTTACATTTCTTTGTTCAAACATTTAACTAGCATTGCATATATGGTTTTGAATTCGACCGCAAAATTCACGGAATCACGGTAGAGTTATCAATTTTCAAAGGTTATTGCGCCTATTGGCAAACGGGTCAGTCCAGTTCGGGTCGGGTCAATTCGGGTTTGTCACATTGTCGAGATAGTCGGGTCGGGTTCTTTCGGGTTTCGGGTTGTTGGTCGGTCATTTTCAAGTTAAGCGGGCCGGGTCATTTTTGGGTCAATAGTTATTTCAGGACGGGTTAGTTTGGGCCAGCTTGATTCGAGTCGGCTTCTAAGAGAACCTAATTTCGCCACGTGCCGCAATATAATGTTCAAGATAACATTTTTATGTTATTCTATAGACGTGTTTTAAGGTATGCTCATTATTAGCCCGAGTAAAATTAATGTAATAATATTACATGTGATTTCAAATTAGCTTGTTCGGATCATTTCAGGTAATTTAAATCGTGTCTCTTTTGGGTCGGGTGGTTTCGAGTCAAGTGGTTTCGGGTCGGGTTGTTTCGGGTCGGGTCAGTTACAAGTCTAGCAGAACTCTGGTCAAATTCGGGTCGGGTCGGATTAATTCAAGTTTCGTGTTAGTTTCGGGTCTTGGGTTAGCCTTTTTGAGTCTGGTTGCTTTTGTGAGGACTAATTGCCACACATTTTCAAAATATTGCCTCATTTTACCGAGATTAGGCCATGACAATCTATAGAACAATAACGAACCGAGCTAAAAATGTTCTCGTTATAAAAGGGTAACTTGGTTATTGTAACTCGGATAAAAAAATTTGTGCCTCCCATAAAGAATAATCATGCGTCTTCCCCGCTTATAAGTTATAACCCAACTCACGCGCCATTTAGCACACAAGTCAAACAATTGAGATATGTCGGACGAGTTCTAATTGCACTAGACAAGGTCGATTTCAACCAGCATGCTTCAGATACACCGGACGACTGCTGGACTCGCAAGGCGCAAGGTAGTCGTTGTTGGTGATCAACTGACAGGTCGAGCCACAAAGACGTTTAGTTTGGGGCCTCATTTAAGTACATACCAAATTACAAGTTGCCTAAGAAATGCCAATATTTTTTGTCTTTATTAGCCCCGTATGGTAGTATTTCTCGTCTGAGAGTTTAAGACTAATTGAAATGGGAGAATATACCAACTGAATGAAGTAAATACCCTATAATTGACTTCGGTTGGTACAGTACCGACTGTCGTATAGTGTACCGACTGACCGAAGTCGATCAGTATTTTATTTTAATGAATGATTTTGTGTCAGTCGGTTTATTTCAGTCGGTAAATAATGAACTGATTCTAGCTATGATAACTAACCTTTTTCTACATCTAGATGACCATCTTTTGTACAAATTTTCTGGCTACGCTACTGGGAGATACGCTGCAAAAGAAACTGAGATAAGCCCCAAAACAGCACCAAATTTGCATCTAAGATGGTATTTCGAAACTTCAAGTTTGATATCAGGAACACCAACTATTTACAACGGAACAATCTATATCCCTAGCTTTGATGGTTACATTTATGCGATCAACGAAAATGATGGTTCACTTGTGTGGAAGCATTACTTGCACAACCTAACGGGGCTAGACTCAAAGGGGTTGACTTTTAATGCTGAATTACTTGTGTCGAGGACGACTCCTTCGATTGCAGGTCCCTTGTTGATTCTTGGATTGAATGGTCCTGCCGTGGTAATCGGATTGGAAAGAGACTCTGGAAAACTTGTGTGGATGACTGAACTTGAAAGCCATCTTTATAGTGTCATCGCCATCTCCGGAACTTACTACAATGGGTATGAAACACTACCCCTTGCACAGTCGCACTCCTACTATTCAGACCAGTAAGTCTTGCTTATAACCGGTGTAAGTTGGATGGTATGCAACATCACTTCCTGAAAAAGTGACGGTTTGAATGGTTATACACTCTCGTAGTAAATTATTCTCGTTTACAACGGTTATAAATGAAACTTTTTGTATTCAGACAGTACAAACGGTTTTCAGATAATCCATAATAGAGGTTTTATAGCGTCAACTAACTGTGTTGTTGCTATGTGTAGGGGATTTTATACAGGAGTCTCGCATGTAGGATATAATGCAGATAGTAATTGTTGTACCTTACGCGGTAGCTTTGTAAAACTTGACGCCTCTACAGGAAAAATCATTTGGCAAAGATACATGCTCCCGGACAACAAAGGAAAGCAAGGTGAATATGCAGGTGCAACTATTTGGGGAAGTAGCCCTTCAATCGACATACTGAGAAACCATGTATACATAAGAACTGGATATCTTACGTCAATCCCAGAAAGAGTGAAAAAATGTCAAGAAAAATTAAACAATCAGACCAACCTTACTCAACTATATAACTGCATTGAGCCAGATAATCACTTCAGCTCGATTTTGGCCTTGGACTTGGACACCGGAAACATCGAGTGGGCCCATCAATTTGAAACATTGGTTTGGTTTATCAGATGTGGTGATCCTTTCCATGAAAATTGTCCTGTTAGTATACCTATTGATTTCGGAGAAGCACCAATGTTATTGAGTGTTCATATCAATGGGAGTAGGAAAGATCTCGCAGTTGTTATTCAAAGGAGTGGCGTTGCCACGGCTCTAGATCGCGATACTGGTGACCTTGTTTGGAGTAAGGTACGTTTGTTTATAATTTGGATGACAAATCCTGCCGCATAGAGACATGAGGTTTTAACTGAGTTGGGTTTTATCGGGATTCAATGGTTAAAATTACATTGATAGCGTGGATGCCTTTTTACACGAATGCCCTTTGGGCTTGAAATGTGGATGCAACGACACACCTCCATGTATATACATACCCGGTACTAATATTCCACTTTGAAAATGAGGGTGGTGAAATTTGAACTCGTGACCTTTTTTGTCACTTTGGCTCAGAATCTCCAATATTATACTCCGTATAAAGAAATCATCTCAACCAAAAGCTAAAGCCGATGGTTTGAGTCCCAAGATCGCTTTATACTCTTAACAATATTGGTTTTTCATCTTATTTTCTAGTATCTTTTTTCGGGATTAAGAGTGCTAACACGTAGTTAACGAGTCCAATAACTATGAGACAATCATAAAAAAGGCTATGTTTTCGCTTGCAGTACATAGGACCAAAAAAAGATTACAGCGGAGCAGCAACAGATGGAAGAACAATATACACCAGCATATGTAACATTGATGCCGAGAATTTTAAGCTAAAGCCTTCGAACAAAGTCATACGTTCGGGAGGCTGGGTTGCTATTGACGCTAAAAACGGTGATATTTTATGGTCAATTGCAAATCCAAACAACACCACTGCCTCCAGCCCTGTATCGATTGCAAATGGTGTTATGTTTGCTGTATCATTCGACCGTGAAGGCGGTGTATTTGCGATAGATGCCGAGACTGGTAGTGTTCTATGGTCATATGAAACTGGTTATCAGTGGTACAATGGCTTTAGTGGAGGTGTTTCTATTAGAAATGGATGTATTTATGTTGGGAATGGGGTCTTCTCTGAGTATGGTGGTATGATGTTGTTTGCATTCTGTGTTTAATTTGTCTGTGAAGTTCTTCAAAAGTTGAGTCGACCGCAGATGTTCATATCCTTAAGAGTCAAGCGCATGTATCGAGCTATTTGTGCAAGAAACGTACCATACGTACAGGAACATGAGATAGCGTCACCATGTTGTCTTCAATTTGATTACTACCGAGTATTTGAGAGTATATTTTGTAAATTCGTTCAAGTATTCTAATCTGAATTCAAGCCTGAAATGTATATGTTTCCAATTGCCCCCATTCCCCCCCTCTTGCTTGGGCCGTCTTAAACTTAAAACAAGTCGATCCGTTTTAAATAAGACTTGCGGTCAATAGTTAGTGTTAGACTAAGCCCCCAAAATTCATGGTATCCGTCTTCGGCTTTTTTCCCGAGCTATTTTCGTATCTATTTAGAGTGGATAAAACTATGTCATCTTATATTTTTGGAAAGCATTTTCAAATCGAGACGGAATAGTTTTGCCAAATTTCATCGTACACATAATTATTTCAAATCTCTCTGAGTGTATCTCATCCCAAAGCCAGCATAAAAAAAATACTCGTACTAAATTAGAGTGGATTTACATACTCTAATGATACAAAATAAAGTATTTGCTGTTTTGGATTGGTTTTAAAAGTATTTATCAAACAGTAGGTCTTGCTTGCGACGGATCGGATCTTGCGACGGGTATTTTGTGAGAGAAAATGGGTAGATGGGACAAGGTGAGCACCCCCCATGTGCTCTCCACTCACCCTTGATGGGTATTTTGTGAGAGAATATGGTATCCATCTTAAGCTTGTGACGGATAGTGTCCGTCACAAATGAGAATTTGTGTTTATCAAAATAGTATTGACGTAGGCCCGAGTTTTCAAAACCTGAAACAAGGAACATTTTTGTAAGTTTGCAGGTTCAAAACCTTCACAAAACCCGCCAATCTCAATGTCGTGTTTGGCTTAGAGCATTTCTGTAAGTTTGCATTTTCTATTCGCTAGAGACACGCTATTCCCAATGGAATTTTTATTCCGTGTTCCAGATTTTGAAAACATTACACGGAAAAAGCTACTACCATTATCCGGTGATGAAAAAGGACAGGAGTCAGGACAAAAGAGAGAGAAAGTTGTCGAGGAGAGAGAAAGAAGGAATGAGAGTTGAACAAGAGTGACATAACTCACTATCTCATTGTTCGAAATTTCGAATGTCGTAGAAATCACACTTAAAACTCTAATTTTCCCCCAAATTTGTGAATTAATCAATCAATCATGACCTAAATTCAATAATCAAACTTAATTAAATCAAATTCGGCATTTCTTCTACCTTTTCATTTAATCTCCTGGTAAAACATTGATCAAATCAAATCAAATTAGTATGTAAAGTAGTAATTTCAAGGTGTGATTGTTGAGCTTTAATGGAGTAAAGTGAGGTATTTTTGGCGGTTAATTTCGACCTAGGAGAGAGAAAGATGCACGGCGGCGATGTCGGCGGAGTAAATGAAGTTTCCGGCGTCGGAAGTTTGCCGGAGTGGAAATTTTCGCAAGTGTTCGGCGAACGCGCTGCTGGTGAAGAGGTTCAAGAAGGTGAGATCTCTAGTTATTTGAATTTAATTGATTTTATTAATAAGTAGTTGATTTAGTGTTAATTTAGGGGTTTTAGATTATTTGATTCGATGTTTGGTGATGTAAATGTAATTAGGTTGTCAAATGATTGGAATTTGTGATTTTGTTGAGTTTATGTAGAGATGTTATATGATTGTTAGTTAATTTGGGTTTAATTGGATGTGATTTTATATGGATGGTGGTTTTAATGTGTATGAAGTTGGATGATTGATTGCTTGATTTGGATATGGAGCGAATTTGTTTTGGAAACAGTGTGTTAATGAACCGTGAGCTCGCTATGAGAGTGAATTTATGAAAGGGTAAGCTGGTGAATATAGAGGAAAGTGCTACGGAATGGGAATCGTATGAACTTAGTTATTGTGCTCGGGAGTGCTCGTCAGTGCCTTTAATGTGCTTTTTCCTACAATGCTCGGAATTTTTGAGTAAGTGGGTTGAGTTCAGTACTTCAGTTTCATTTTGGGAGCGCTCATTTCATTTCAGCTCAGCTCTATTCAGTTTAGTCGAGTTTAGTTTTAGTCAGTTATGTTCAGCTCATCTCTTCACAAAATTAACTCTTGAATTTCATTCACTTCAGCTCATCTCCATTCGGTTTAATTCAATATAGCTTGTCTCCATTTAATTCAGTCTCGTTTCAGCCGAAAAGAACATGGTTAGTTTGCTTAGTTCCTTTTGTGAGGAGATTGGGATTTGCCTACGAAAAGATGGTGGTTGCGGGATGTAGTTGAAAGAGGGGTTCTTGGTTGTAGCTTAATCGTTCATTACTATTAGTAGAATTCTGAGCTGTGAAGTTTCAGAGTTGAGAATAAATATGCAAAGTGTACGACTCTGCTAGCAGTTTGGTATTCTGTTATGTGTTTCTTAATTAAGAGTTTGAAGCTATATTGTAACTGGTATTGGTGTGTAGATTACAGCTGTTGGACGAGGAAGGTGGCGGGTTTTTCATTTTGATTCTTGTGGTTGCTACTGCTTATTAGTGGACTTTATTTAATAACTACATTCATTCATCGTTGATTCATAGGGTAATTGGGTTTATGACCGTAATGACTTCAATTGACCATGTTAGAATTATAGGGTACTAATTTTGATTTGTAACTTATTTGTGCTACTTTTGCTAGTTTCAAAGATCCCTGGATTTAGGATGACGTACATAATATAATTTACATCCATAGTCCCCCAGATGGAAGAATACTGGAGCCACTCCGCTGCCAGGAGTTAGCACGAATCAACTGTGGGGACTTGCCTTAACTAGATTGGTTTTATTTGACTAAGTAGAAATGTTAGTGTGCATGGTGCAAGGCGTGAACTTGTAACAAATTGCTGAATATCTTAATTTTGATTTATTAAGGTGCTTCGCTGTAAATCGTAATTTAAATTTTTAAACTTTTGTCCGACTTCTCCAAGATGCAGTTGATAGTGTTGCAACATGCAAGCTCGATATGATATATTTAATCTGACTATACTTCTATTTATTTTGCAGTTGATATCATTTCAGCAATTGAGTTTGATAAATCTGGAGATCATCTAGCTACTGGTGACCGTGGTGGTCGAGTAGTTTTGTTTGAGCGGACCGATACGAAGGATGTGAGCCCTATAAATCTCATCTTATCCCCACAGCGTAATGGGCATCTGCTCATGTTTTCTTTGTCATCGTGCAGCATGGTATCCCTAGAAAAGATTTGGAGAGGATGGACTCTTCAATTGGTAGGCATCCTGAGTTCCGTTATAAAACAGAGTTTCAAAGTCACGAGCCTGAGGTAAAATACATCTAATGGTTATTTGGTTTACTTTCCGTTAGGTTTTGAAGTTGATGTCATTTTTCAAACATAAACGTGCTTTGCTGATGATGAGTTTGGTTCTCTCACTGATCAGTTTGACTACCTCAAGAGTTTGGAAATTGAGGAGAAAATTAACAAAATCAGATGGTGTCAAACTACAAACAGCTCGCTGTTTCTGTTATCTACTAATGATAAGACCATCAAGTTCTGGAAGGTAGGCATTTCCGCTGTTCTATTTTGGCTGTTACCGCGATAGTTTCAAACCTGGTGAAATGTGGCCTTAGACATGTTACCCTAATGTGATGACAAGAGTTACAAGACCGTAAAATTCTGGGATCTTTGTTGTGAAGTCCATATTTACCATGTCTTTTCCTGGTTCATTTTTTTATAGACTTTCTAGGCTTATCCCCTAAAAAACTGGGTGGAGGTCTGGAGGGTGACTTTCGGTTGCAGTGCCACTCAAGTATTTTGATTGGCTTATTGTGCTGTAGCTCTAGTTGTATGGTGTAACAAGAGTAGTGAATGTTACTGAATGAAGTTTCAGCATATTGATCCTTGAACACAAGGTTTGGTACTTTAAAGTTGCACATCAGATTTGAGCCTGTATTGAATTTAGAATTGTGAATTTGTGACTTTTTCGTCATTTCGAACATTCATAGTAGAGATAAGTTTCATTACCTTCAATATACTCACTCTTGCATGGTGTTGTGTCCGGAGTTGCATGCACACTCTTTTTTGAGTTGTTTTTTTAAATAATTGAGATCTTAGTTTGCCTACAAAGTTATTTTCTGTGTGCACTCTTATCTGCATTATTTTGCTTCATGGCTGTAAATTCTTACAGGTTAAAGAAAAAAAGGTCAAGAAGGTAAGTGACATGAATGTGGATGCTACCAAAGCTACAGGGAATGGTTGTGCTGCAAATTCAATTGTTTTGAACTGTTCTAAACCACATCTTTCAAATGGAGGATACGCAGACGAATTTTCCAGTTCTTGTAATGACCAATCATTTCCACCTGGAGGAATATCCTCACTGCATTTACCCCTGGTAGTTGTACCCAATCCGATTTATTGAAAGTTTTGATACTTGTGCCCCTTTCCTCCAAGCTTTTAATGAAGTTCCATCCAATTTTTTTATTAGGTCCTGTTTGTAGAATTTAGTACCATATAATCATAACTAGCTGTTTATCTATCATATGCATTGCTACATGCAGGTCAGATATCAATTTGTTGGAACGGTGTCATCAAACTTGTTGATGTTAAAGCGTTTATCTTTAGTTTGACAAGTAATAGTGTTAGGGTAACGGGTGGATCTAATTATTGCTTTGAGAAGTGAGAACATAGCCTTATATTTTCAATTGGGAATACTGAACAGCCGAATAGGTCTAAATGCAATGTAATAATATGTTTCTGTGATACGGTTTGTCATATGTAGAAGAAAATTTCACCTCCCTGGTTTTCTTTTTTTTTCTTAGTTTTTTTTTTCCTGGATAGCTTGTACATCTGTTTAAGTTTATGGCCTCATTCTGCTTGTTGCAAATATGCATTGCTATGTTTATGGGGTTCTTTACTGCCACAACATCATAGCTCGCGAAGGATTCTGCAAACCCTAATCTCAAGGTTTTTTCATCTCTTGGTTATAGTTATGGTAGTCTTCTGCTTATCCTTTTAACTTGTGGCACTATCGCTGATGGTAGTGTTGACTGCTTGGAACTCTGATATTACTAGCAATGAGAATAGCATTGCAGCTAAATGTCTAAGATTCTGCAGATTCCAATATCTATTTTCTTATTGTCTTTTTTGCTTTTAGTTGTGTCATTCTTCTAACTCTTCTTTTAACTTGTGAAACTATTTGCTGATGGTGGCATTAACTTCTTTGAATTCATAGATCACCAGCAAGGAGACTAGCCTGGTACCTAGATGTCGAAGAGTGTATGCCCATGCTCATGACTATCACATTAATTCGATATCAAATAACAGGTGATGGTTCTAGGTATAGTGTTGTAGGCTTGTAGCTTAAAAGGTTTACTCAATTAAGATTTATGTAGTTAAGACTTTTACCTTGGATATATTGCCTGGCAAGAGTGCGGTGTTCGTCGCACATTGTTCTTTACATCCTTTTTATTTTATAATGTAATCAGTTACTTCTCAGTAATTTTTTTTTTATCTAAAAGTAAATATACGGTCAATTAAAGCTTCATTTGCAGGTTAGTCTGTAATTGTTGTGATTGGACTATTAGAGTGTAGCCTCAGAATTTTCAACCTGGTGAATTTCCCTTGTGTATTTACCATTTATCACATTATCCGACAAACAAACAACACTAAATGGAAGACTTCATGATGGTAGAGAAAGGCTAGTGTGAGAAACATCAAATAAATCTGGCTGACGACTATTTAAGACGATTTAAAGTTGATCATTCAGCTGTCTACCTATGCTTGCTTTTAACTAATATATAGTTATACGTTACACATGGCCCTTTTTTTTATTTATAATATCTTATATTACAGCGACTGCGAGACTTTCATATCAGCGGATGATCTGCGTATAAACCTCTGGAACTTGGAGATTAGCAATCAGAGCTTCAACATAGTTGATGTGAAGCCACAAAACATGGAAGATCTAACTGGTATGCTCTGAACATCAGTCATCTTTTCACCACTAGTTTACAGTTTCAGAACTTTTGAATAATGTGACATCAATGATTAAGGTACCCATTTTTCTTTTTGCAATGGACCAATTATCTTTTGCAAGAATAAATCTATTGGTGGCTTTCATTATGCCTGAGGGGCAACTCAAATTCTGTTCGCTGTTTCATCTGTTATTTCCCCGAGGAGGGTGTTTGTTAGGACTCAGAAGTGTATGATTTGGGCGGTAAGGGTAGTGACTAGTGAGGCAGTGTTCTAGGAAACATGGCATTGGACTCCATAGATACCAGATATTAGATTCTGAGAGAACTTTCTGAAACTACACTAAGTTATGGGCTTTTCTTGCAGTCGTATCATTCGTCCATCCCTGTTGTTGCCGGTGCTTTTTTCAATATGACTAGGGCCCTGTTCTTTTGGACTTAGGCCCTGTTCTTTTGGACTTAATTTCAGTTCCTATAAGTTCAGTTCAGCTTCATTAAGTTCAGTTCAGTTCAGTTCAGCTCTATTAAGTTCAGTTCAGTTCAGTTCAGCTCAGCTCTATTAAGTTCAGTTCAGTTCAGTTCAGCTCTATTAAGTTCAGTTCAGTTCAGCTCTATTAAATTCAGTTCAGTTCAGTTCAATTCAGTTTAGATTACTTTTATTTCAACATTATTATGATTATTATTCTTATCATTGTTATTATTATGTTAATTCATTTAATATTGTTATTATTATTATTATATTTATATTTTAAAAAAATTATTTTATTACTATTATATCACAATTCTTTATATTATTATATTTATGTTTAATATATTTATTTATTCTTATAATATTACGATTAATGGAAATATTAGTATTATTAATATATATTAATATTATATTTTATATTTTATTGATCTATTCATTATTTGAATATTATTAATATTATTATTAATAATAGTAATAATTATAATTATATTACATATAATGTTTAAATATATTATTATTAGGCCTATTATTATTATGATTAATTATATTTACTTTATTACTATTTATATTATTTATATTTTTTTAGTTACTATTGTTATTATATTTATTACTATATTATATTGTTATTAATAATGTTATCATTTATATTAGTATTTTATTATTATAATATTTATTCTTATATTATTGTTTTATTTTTTTATACATCTGATTAAATTATTATTAAATAATATCATCATAATATTATTATTAATAATGATTTATATTATTATAATATTAATTATAATAATAATAATAATTATTATTATTATTATTATAAGTTATAAATTATATTTTATATCATTGTTTGTATTATTATATTATTATATTATACTTATCATATTTATTTTTTAGTTACTTAATTCTATATATTTATTACTATAATTAATAATGTTATCATTCATATTAATATTATATTTTTTATTATATTACTATAATATTTTTTTTATCTTATTTGATTATTATTATTAGATTATATTAATATAATATTATTATTACTAATGATTAATAGTAATAATAATAATATTGTTATCTTTTTATTATTTCAGTTCAGTTCAGTTCAGTTCAGCTCTATTAAGTTGAGTTCAGTTCAGTTCAGCTCCATTAAGTTCAGTTCAGTTCATTTCAGTTCAGCTCAGCTCTATTAAGTTCAGTTCAGTTCAGCTCCATTAAGTTCAGTTCAGTTCAGTTCAGACAAATTCAGTCCAAAAGAACAGAGCCTTAAACTCAGCCCCTTTAAGTTCAGTTCAGCTCCTATAAGTTCAGTTCAGTTCAGTTCAGTTCAGCTCCTATAAGTTCAGTTCAGCTCCTATAAGTTCAGTTCAGCTCCTATAAGTTCAGTTCAGTTCAGCTCCTATAAGTTCAGTTCAGTTCAGCTCCTATAAGTTCAGTTCAGCTCTTATAAGTTCAGTTCAGAAAAATTTAATTCTTACAAATTAAGTTCAGAAAAGTTATACGGAATATATTATTTATAAAAACCGATATAAAAACATTTGACATTAATTAGTGGAATGACATTTGGTCAATTGAAAAAAAGGTGGGTGTTAAAAAATATGCCCCGAATGTCACAAAAGTATCAAATGTCTATTATTGTTTTATACATTCACACTCCATAATTTTATAAGGATGCATAATCTTGGAATACCGATTATACAACATGACGTGAATATTCAAGGAACAGTAGATTTGGGCATGTTTGATGATAAGCGGAAAAAAACCATGTTCAAGGTACGAAACAAGAAAGTAAAAAACATTTGGCGAGGCAATAGATTCGTTGTTACGAGTGATAGTAAAGATAAAGAAGAAAGTGATGAGGAAGATGATGATATGGAAATAGATGGTTAGAAAACGATGTAATATGTGATTTATTTTTTTATCGTAATGTAAACGTAGTAATCTATTTGAACAAACCAATGTACATAAATCGAAATTATGTTATTATCTTACCTTATGTTTTAGAGTATACTTTTTTTTATGACAGTCCTTTCCAAAAGATAAAGATACAGATAAAGATGATGTCAACGTAGTAATCTATTTGAACAAACCAATGTATATAAATTTGAATTATGTTATTATCTTACCTTATGTAATAAAATTCAGTTTAGTAAATTTTAGATTTTATAAATTCTATTCAATTAAGTAAAATTAAGTTCAGAAAAGTTCAGATCCTATAAGTTTAGTTCAGTTTAGTTCAGCTTCTATAAGTTCAGTTCAGCTCTTATAAGTTCAGTTCAGTTCAGCTCCTATAAGTTCAGTTCAGTTCAGTTCAGCTCCTATAAGTTCAGTTCAGCTCCTATAAGTTCAGTTCAGTTCAGTTCAGCTCCAATAAGTTCAGTTCAGCTCCTATAAGTTCAGTTCAGCTCCTATAAGTTCAGTTCAGTTCAGTTCAGCTCCTATTCAGCCCAAAAGAACAGGGCCTAAGCTTGATATGATCCGATTCAAAAGTTTACCGCCCAACGATTGATACCAATTAAGAGTTCGATGGATAATCGGTTAGTAATTTGAACAGCTTGATACAATGTTCAAATGGTGATCTACTGATCTACCTATGGTAGAAGTGAATGTTCTCTATACCTCTGTGAGATTGTGAATGTCTGCCTGCTGTTTGACACTACAATCGACTCAATTTCTCACATGAAGTAAGACCGTGCATAATTGTAATTGTTGGTTAGAGTAAGCTAATGCTGGATAAGTGAAAGTTCCTCTAGTCAGTTCTTGCGATTGGGATTTTTGGGAACTATTAATGATTTTGTTGGAAAATGATGATCAATATTGATTATTTTCATATGTTTTACTTGTCGATGTGTCGTTAATTTTGTCTTCTATAACTTGTTACTATCTATATCTCTTTGAATGATCCCCTTCTATCTATATCACTTTGATTATCTATGAATGTATGACTACTTTAGTTTCTCTCTTCATTAGCTTTAATCCTTAAGAATGTTCACTATATTGTTTTTTTTTTCACTGGCAGAGGTTATTACATCTGCTGAGTTTCATCCCAGCCATTGCCACACCTTGGCATACAGTAGCTCAAAGGGATCAATCCGCCTCATTGATCTGCGACAATCAGCATTGTGTGATAGCCATTCAAAATTGTGAGTGGTTTGGTGTTTTTCGAAGACCTAACTTCTTTTCTTTTTCTGGCATCCAATTCCCTTAATGTTTTTGGCGTAGTTTAAGTGGAGTGTTTATATTGCAGTAATCTTATTTATGTTTGCAGGTTTGAGGAACAGGATGTGCCGAGTTCGAGATCCTTTTTTACAGAGATAATTGCCTCAATTTCAGATGTAAAATTTGCAAGAGATGGAAGATACATGCTTAGCCGTGACTACATGACCTTGAAGGTTTGGATTTTCTTATGTGCTACCTTTTGTGGGTCTTGTTCCCTTCACCTTTATCTATCTGTTTATGACTGCTTAGTGGCAATTCGAGCAATTATGGCTAGCTTCTCTTCATGGCTTACAATGATTGAGGTGGAAGACGGATGGTTTAGTTGATCAATCTTGTCGTATATTGTATTCCATGTTAAAATTTTCAATTTGGCTTAGGAGAGTCATATACATTTATGTGACTAGGATCTTTAGTTCGTTCCAGAACAGAGACTGATCTAGAAATTGCTTCAATAGATCATTTTTTTTTATAGAGATGCTGTATTTGTGCATTAGATGCAGCTATTTCACTCCAACCCAATTTACTAATGTAACAGGGGAAATTGTTTCCCTCCTGTTCCCCTCCCCTCCCTTTGCCTCCAAATCACTCCATCCAAATACAGCATTAATGTGTTCTGTGTGGGCTGTTTGGTTTTATTTAGTCCAAGTGAGCCGAATCATGAAATTAAAGTCTAAGTGAGCTGAATCATGAATTTGAAGTTGATTACTTGGTACTAGCGTGCTAACCTTTGTTTGTGATTTTGAATCAAAAGGATGTGTGGTTTGATCTCAACATCTACTCGTAGAACTGTTACTACTATTTGATGATGTTGGCTGTGAGAGTTTTCAGCTGTTAGTATGCTATGCTTTCTTCATGAGAAATACTCCAAAGCATCAAAATTCTGTCATTACGGGAATTTTTCAACACGCTGTTTGTGGGTAATAATGTGTACATCCGACCCCTGCTTACGACACCATAGGCACTGGGGTGATGTTGGTGTGCTTTTATATGACACATGCACTGATTGTTGTTTCAGTTATGGGACACCAATATGGATTCAGGTCCTGTTGCAACCTTTCAAGTCCACGAGCATTTAAGACCTAAGGTGAAACACTGAGACTTGATAAATTTGCAGTCTTATCGATTATATATTTTTTTAACTTTATCAGGCTTACGACCTGTTTAATTGTTTCAGCTATGCGATTTATATGAAAATGACTCGATCTTCGATAAGTTTGAGTGTTGCCTGAGTGGCGATGGCCAGAGAGTGGCGACTGGTTCTTATAGGTATGTGTGTATATGTTTGATACCGTTTCTGTCATTAGTAATTCTCATTTCTTGAAGCTGAATTTAATTTTTATTTGTTGTTTAGCAATCTATTCCGTGTATTTGGTTGTGCTCCTGGTAGTACAGACGCCACAACTTTGGAGGCCAGCAAAAACCCCATGAGGTATAGTTTATGATAGAGAAAAGGGTACGAATGTACAATATAATTTTGTATTTTGTTTGATGAGAGTGAGTCTGATAACGTGATTGATGATGGCAACTACAGGAGACAAGTGCAAACCCCATCAAGGCCTTCCAGGTCATTGAGCAGCATTACACGCGTTGTTAGAAGAGGTTAAATCTTTTGCCTTTTGATAAATGGAATGCCTCTAAACTCTAGATTTATGCCTCTAAGCTCTAGATTTATTTTTGGGTTATGCTCTTTCATGGACATGTTTAACCATTTTGCCCCTCTCATTTCTTTGTTCTCAATTTAATTAATTCTTTCAATTCCCTCCTCAAACTACCAGGCCACCACTACAATCACCACCCAAGAACCACCGTCTTACTGCTATCACCTCTGCCCCACCGCGACACCACCCACACCCGAAACACCCACCTCCGCCAGCCGAGCCACCCTCCAAACCCACCCTTGCCGGCCAAGCCGCCCTCTGAACCTACCCACCCTAAAAAACCGAGGAAAAACCCTTCCCCCGCCAATCTGCCACCATCAGACCACCCCCCTCTCTCCCACCTCAGACGCGCCACTATCGGACCACCCATATCCCTCTGCCCTTACCACCATCGTTGCCCACCCTTGTTGTCGTACATCGCGCACCTATCACCACCAACCAACTACCCAGATCCCTCTGCCCGACGACCCCTACATCGACGAACCCCGACGACCTCCGCCATGCCCTCTGCCCTTCCGGCGACCAGATACCCAGTCCCCAGCCAACCCTACCACCACTCTATGAACCCTTATTGTAAATTTTTGCCTAATTGAATTTGTATGTAGTTAATTTGATATAAAAAGATGTATTGTTGATTAACTTAGAAATACAACTGGTTTAATGTATGAATAAAAGTACATAATTGATTGGTTTGTAAGATTAGGATTAATTTTCAGAAGAGAGGAAAAAGAGTTGAAGAGAGAAATTATTTTCTTGTTTTTTTAGGAAAAGGGCATATAGTGGAAAAATTGTGTAAAAAAGTCCAAGTAAAAAGCGTCCATGAAAGAGCGTTTATTTTTTTCTAAAAAAGAAAATTAAAAAGACTCTAGATTCATTTACCAAAAAAGAAAGAAAGAAAAGAGACGTCAAACGCTGGTGGAATTGGAAGAAAAAAAGACAATGCCGAAACAAAGCTAAATACTCTCCTGAGGGTCTCCACTCTCCCTTACTGGTTCCATCGACTTTTCACCTTCATCAGCCACCCTAAATCCGTCAGAACATCTGATTGAACGCCTAAAATCGGCGGAGGGAGAAGTAAGCGTGGCAACATTGCGGGAATTGAAGAATGAGATTATCCGAAATCCCACAAGGAAGCTATCTAGATGTCACCTGTGCCGTTTTCTTCTCCTTAACCACCGCCTTCAACTCCAGCAATTCCAAGAGGCCTCTGCCGTAATCGAAAGTTTCTCCTTCGGGTTTGATGATGGCATCTCTCTTCTCTTTCGCCTTGTTTGGCGGTGCCGCTGCAATGATATCATCCTACTTCTTGGATATTCACTTTTCGAGCTTGGATATTCACTTTTCGAGCACAGGGAAGGAGAGTCTGTATGGTACATGAGGCCATCATCAAACCCGAAGGAGAAACTTTAGATTACAGCAAAGACCTCGATGATCCCATTGGAATTGTTGGAGTTTACAGCGGTGGTTAAGGCGAAGAAAGCGGCACAAACGACACCTAGCTTCACAATGGGTAGCTTTCTTGTGGGATGTTATTCAATTCCCGCAATGCTGTTACACTTACTTCTCCCTCCGCCGATTTTAGGCGTTCAATCAGATGTTCCGGAGAGTTGAGGTGGCGGTGAAAAGTCGGGCAACCCAGTAGGGGAGAGTGGAGACACTGGGGAGAGTACTTTCCCAGCTGAACTTTGTTTCTTGGGTATTTTTTTTTTCTTCCATTTCCACGTGCGTTTGATACGTCTATTTTCTTTCTTTTTTGGTAAATGAATCTAAGTTTTTCTTTCGTTTTTAGGAAAAAATAAATCTAGAGTCCCCATCAAAAAAGCTTAGGTCCAAACTTAAACGAGATGGTCTTATATGTGAAATCAACACATTAACCCTATAATTAAATGATGATGATTTGGCTGGCCTCACAGAGGACTCGCGGTAAAGATGATATTAGCATTGAAATTCTCATGATTTGGAATCTCTCTTCCCTCCCCAGAAAGAGTACACTCAGAATGTTTGCCATGTCAATGACAGGATCCGAGAGTCCAGTTGTTGATTCAAACGGAAATTCTTTTGACTTCACAACAAAGTTGCTTCACCTAGCATGGCATCCCTCCGAAAATTCAATCGCTTGTGCCGCAGCAAACAGCTTGTACATGTACTATGCTTAAATATGTCTTCTGAAGAAGATTTTTTTACGCTTTTGGGCAATTTTTTTCTGGGGTTGCATCTGAGAAACCAGAAAGCAAAGCCTCTTTCCCCTCACAGCACCAAACATTTCAACTGTGTCAACTGAGAAGTGCATCTTACTAGCAGCCGCTAACTCACACAGCCTGTCGAAGATGAGCGTATCTTCATATTTCGGGGTCCATGGCACACGGATCTCCATATGTTAGTTCTATTAACATGCCACTGCTGAATATAGATGAGCTCCGTTTTTCAGCAAATGCTGGATGAAACCAGTGGCAACGGAATTCATTGGCAGTTCTCGTACACCTGCAATTGAATTGATGTCGTACTGCCACTAGAGTTTAAAAATGAATGTAGCCTTTTTGCCTTTCTGTAAATTCCCCCTTCCACAACTTCTTACCCTGAAAAAGCTGGTGTTTGAACATCTAGTGCACTGATTTATTTATTTCTAATTAGTGTAGTCTTTTTTTCTAGGATTATAATTATTTTTTCCCAGTCGTATTTCATTTGATATTATTGTAACCTTGTAACATGCAGATTTTACTGTAGTAATTATCATTTCTAAATCTTGATCAACAGCCGTCCTCTTTTTATTGTTTTTCTTGTGTCTTAGTTCTGACCTGTGCTTTGTAGTTGGTAAGCAAGGTTTTCTTTGGTCAATTTATAATTTATCATCATTGTATGTCAACCTTTGTAATAGTTTTCGATAATATATCTCTCAAAATGTACTTAAAAAGGTATTTTTTTCGGTTTTAGTATCCTAGGACTGCCCTTGGGGTATATCAGTCAATGCTTGCTAGGTTATTCAGAGTTGATTAGAAGTATTTGACATTAATGTGCGTCTGAGTGTTATATTTATGCTCGAGTGATAAAAAAACTCGATATTTAAAAGAATATAAATAAACTAGACATTATTGTAAGTCCTGCTTAGAATCGTTGTAATTTACAATAAAGGGGCGATATCAGCCGCTATGCGCGATCACCCTAAGAAAAAAATGCTAATTTGGATGTTATTTACAATTATTCTATAAAAAAAAACATTAATTCTCATTTATAATGGTTGTAATCGAAAATTTGTGTAAAAGGTAAAACGTAAATTCTTATTTCAGACGGACCATTTTTGTCTGAAAAATAAGACGGGATTATGTTGCCATTTTTTGATAAGATGTAACCATAGCTTATATAACTGCTTATATCAACTTGTTTTCAATAGTGGTTACATCTAACGGTTAAGTAGTTACAAAATCTCGTCTTATTATTTCAGACCAAAATGGTCCGGGTCTGAAAGAAGACCAACTCAAATGTAAAATAGTAATCTCGAAACTCAAAATCACTAAAGCAGCAAAACTTTTGTGCCCGAACAAGCAAACATTTTCACTGTCCCCCTTCTATTATTACTCTCCATCTTTCTCCAACTTCAAAAACATTTTCCAGCAATTAATCCTTCTAATTAAATTAAAAGGCAAATCCATAATATTTCCATATAATTCACTTTAATAAGATCATCTTACAAATAAAAGGGTCAAAATTTCATTACAAGAAGTCAAGAATAAGTGCAATTCATCAATTAGATCAAAGTTTCTTAATTTTAATCTTTCAACTTTGAATTAAACCCAAATTAGAGATACCCAATTGATAAAACTGATTCATAGTGGATAAAACAACAAAACCCATCACTCAAATTCCCAAAGTTTTGATCTTTTCTTTGAGTTTTGAGGTATGTTTTCCAGTTAACTCTCAATTTTATTTTGTGGGCATTATATGTTTTGAATGTTATTCTGGTATTTTAATTTATGTAGTATGTAATTTTTTTTACTTAATCTTGGTAAATTTGTCTGATAAAAGGAAGAGAGATTGTGTTACACAGTAATTTTGTTTCGTATTCGATTTTAGAGAATTGCTACCCACCTTCTCTTCTACTTTCTTCTCTCACAACCGGTTAAAATATCATATATTTTGCTCCATTGGCTTGCCATCCGACCCACACGAATACACGATATATATTAGTTTAACCGATTTTGAGAGGGAAAAGGGAGAAGGTGGTATAGAAGGTTGGAGGGAGAAGGTAGATAGCATCCCTCTCGATGTTCATATTGATCAGAATTTGCTGGTTTATGGTCAGTGGCGGAAATAGGGGGATAGCAAGGGAGCTCGCCCTAAGCTGGACAATGAATATTTTGAAATCTTTTGTTAAAATTGTTGACTTTTCATAGTCTAGCTTATTATGTTACTAGTTCACCCCTGTTGGAATTGATCGCTTCCTAACTATAAATCCTGGTTACGCTAGTGTTTATGTTAGTTGTACTTCTGTTCTCTGTTGATGCAAGTAATGTCTTGTTAATGGAGGTTGTGAAAAACTTGCTAGGAAAGGCTATAGATCCCCCAAGGCGTGTTTCGCTTTAGTGGCTCTTGGTGAATGATAATGAAGTGATGATTATGATAATGATAATTATACAATAGGTGGCAAGTTTTGTTTTTTTATGTGTTTGGTGAATATAGCAAGTTTATGCACATATAGCTCTTCAGAAATTACCGTATGAGATGGTCTCGTGGTAATTGTTTCGTGAGACTAACCCATATGAGAACATAAATTCTTGTTTAAGACGGGTACTATCCGCCTTAAGTGTAGAACATGTCAAATATACCCATGTGGGATGAATAGGACAAAAGCACAATGCATTGGAAATGTAAAAGGTTTGTCCTATATACGGATACCCATGTGGGGTGATATATGACCCGTCTTAAGCTTAAGATGGACAGTTGCGTCTTAAGCAAGACTAGCTGATTTGAGAACTAGTTGGGGTAGTTATTTCTAAGAGTTTTGGTTAATGAGTAAGGCTGATTGTTAGATGTGTTTGGTCTCACATTATGTTAACATGAGACCCTCTTTCACTTACGGAACTGTGTTATAACGGGCATTTTGTTTGCTCGAAAATGTATTATTGTACATCCAGGTTTAGATTTGGTTACTTGTGGCAGCATGGGCGCTGAATATCTGCAGCAGTTGACTTGAGCGTGCTGTGGCTAGTTGGTCGTTGGGCCGAGTAAAAGATGCTGTAGCGAGGTTCACATTGACATGCTGAATGTTACTTCCAGTAAGTGAAGTAGAGATGAATTCTTCAATAGAGGACATCAATCTACTACATCAGAGGCATCAATTGATAGTCAGGGAGCTCGGGGTTGGAGAAGAAATAGATTTAGAAATCGGAGTTAGTGACGATTATAATCCAACATTTGGGAGCACCACACTTGTTAGCACTTCTCAAGACGAGCCATCAGCTGAGGAGCAAGATGAGACCAAGCAAATGGTAATGATGCCCACTCTTCAGAGTGATGATCAAGATATGTCTAAGAGTCAACCATTGAAGAAGAAGAAAAAGGTTATCAAAAGGTGGAGGGAGGAGTGGGCTGATACTTACAAATGGGCATATGTTGATGTAAAAGATGGATCAGCGAGGATATTTTGTTCGGTTTGTCGAGAGTATGGAAGGAAGCATAGGAGGAACCCCTATGGAAATGAAGGCAGTAGAAATATGCAGATGAGTGCTCTAGAAGAGCATAATAACAGCTTATTACATAAAGAAGCTATCCGTTTACAAATGGCTTCCAAGGATAAAATTGTTGTTGAAAAACCGTTATATGTAAAAGGTTAGTGTATTTTTTCACCTATACATATCAATATTAGCCAGATTGTAGAGTGATGTGCTAAACATGTTGGTTGTTCGACGGAAATATTTGTTGTCAAAGTGAGACTTTGAATCTTTGATATCGGTATATCATAGAAAATCTTAAATACATTTTGACGGGTTATAGCCGTTTTGGTGTGGCAATATCTGGTGTGTAGGCCATCATGGTTTCTATGACCTAATTTTCCCTTCATCACATATCGTCCATCATGCTATGAGGATCTGTTGGATTGTTCATAAAGTAAATTTAGTTGATTCTATAGTGTGTGCATGCATGTTGCTTGCCAATAAGTCTTGCTTGTGACGGGGCGACCCGTCACAAGCTTGCGACGGGTCAAATCCCCCTCACAAAGAGCAAGTGGCAAGGCAAGTGGGGGGCTCCATTTGCACCCCACTTGCCCCCCCACTTGCTCTTTGTGAGGGGGATTTGACCCGTCGCAAGCTTGCGACGGGTCGGTCCGTCACAAATGAGAATTTGTGGTTGCTTTATGGCTTAGTACGATAAAAAGTGAACTTTGTAGGCTACTCCAGGTGGAAGGTCCTTCCATCATGCTTTAGAGTGAGATGTACACTCAATAATATGTACTGAGTACTGGAGATGGGTCTCATGTTATGTCACACTTTGTATCACTAAATCATGATGGTTAAGCTTTACCTTAGCTTATTTTCATTTTTTACTTTTGGTTTTTGCGTGATGTTATGTACGACACATAGCTCTGATGTCCAAAACAACTGGATCAATCGTTGAAGCTGCATTGAAAAGAGATCCACATGAAGTTGAGTTTATTCAATCAGTCCAAGAAGCGGCACATTGTATGGAAAGAGTGCTTGCAAAGAATTCACAGTGAGTCCCTTGGATTTATTATGTGGTTGTATACCAATGAAGATATAATCACAATATTTTAGTAGTGAATCTGTGATTCTTTCATTTCAGTTATGTGAATATCATGGAACGTTTGCTTGAACCCGAGCGAACAATTATTTTCCGAGTTCCATGGGTTGACGACCTTGGTGAGACACATGTTAATCGAGGGTTTCGAGTCCAGTTTAATCAGGCTCTAGGTCCTTGCAGGGGAGGAATACGCTTCCACCCATCAATGAACTTAAGTATTGCAAAGTTCCTTGCATTTGAGCAGGTATATGTTGTGCAAGTTTACGGGCTTGACTCTTTCTCCTCTTTTTCAACCCTCAACACACCATGAGGTTTATCTTGCAATATTTGCATCCGTTCATCTCACTGGATTTGATAATAACATGCTTCTCTTCAAATAGAGACATACCATGAGGTTTATGTTGCTCAGACTTTTGAATATTATCTCGCATACCCTTGTAAGATACTCGATACTAGACGTGGGTAGGACACTCGGACACTTCATTTTAGAATAAAACATGATTTTTTCCATAAAATAGACGAATTGGACACACACTTGTGTTGGATACTTCTAAAAAAGTCTGAGCAACATAGGGACTATTTAATTGTGATTTTTTTTGGGAAGTATATCCTTGATGGTTAGATGTAATATTTCTTGTTTAGTTTTTATTTTTTTGGTTTTCTTTTCTTATTAACACAAAAAAGAACGGAAAAAGTGCTAAAACTAGATCAACCAAACACTCCCTTGATTTCAGTGGATTAGCAGTTTAGCACCATTTGACTTTTTCTTCCTCACTAAATAGTCATTTGGGGACAAATCTTTGAAATGTTATTGGTAGTTCACTGGGATAGGATAATTTTATGTGAACGTTATAAAATTTGCATATGTTGCATTTAGCTGTTCTTCCTTGTGAAAGTTTGATATGTTGCAAGGTAACAACATTTGGTGTCATGTAGGGCAGACTTTGAAGAATGCCTTATCTCCATACAAACTGGGAGGGGCCGCGGGTGGAAGTGATTTTGATCCAAAAGGCAAAAGTGACAATGAGGTTTCGTGGTCATCTTCCAAATTTTATAATGCTGATTAAGTTTCTCCTGATCAGTTTTAATTAACCTTTTGGTGGAAGAAACTTGACATTTGTGTGTCCATGTCTGCAGATCATGCGCTTTTGCCAAAGTTTTATCAATGAATTGTATCGATACTTGGGGCCTGATCAGGTGCTGTGAAAATGTTCATTCACTTTTCTCAAAAAAAGAAAGAAAAAGAAAATGTTCATTTATTGTATTGTCTAGATGGAGACAATTTTCTGAGTCCTTACTGCAATAAAATCTTGTTTGGTGTTTTTTTATATATTGTAGGATCTTCCTTCAGAGGAAATGGGTGTTGGTGTTCGAGAAATGGGTTATCTTTTTGGGCAGTACAGACGCCTAGCTGGTCATTTTCAGGTAGCGGGCCATTGCTATACTTATATCTCTGTATTAATTGATGTAGTCTGTTGTTCCTGTGGCTACAACTCTACGTAGTGGATATGAGAAATATTAATTCAAGTGTTATGGCTTGGAGGGAGAGTAATACTGCATTATCCAGCTGGAGTTCGACAGTGTTTCTTTGTTTCAAAGGAAGTGAAACTGCAGCCAAAAATCAACGTCTTGCTGAACCAACTTACTATATCATTCAACTTTCTTGGCGGAATCCATCTGCCTAATATAACTCACAGAAGAGAGACGGATAATATTATTTGGTGGAATTTGGGTTTAACTTATTGTTTCAAAAAGTACTCCATAATAAAGAAGAAAAAGATCGACCAAAGAAAACTTTGAAGAAAGGACTTGAAACAATACCAGCGGGTGTTCTTATCCAAGTGGTATACCTGATAATCCGTACTTAAATGTTGTAGCATCCAGACCTGGTTGGCTTCTGTTGTCCTCCATTCCTCAAGTCCGGACCGTACTCAATTGCATGTTTAGTAAAGAGGGCAATTTAGTAGCGGCGCTTCGTAATGTGTACTTATTGCTAACATGACATTTATAAAAAATTGATAATGATGGACTCTTGCCTTGTAAAAAAAAGCTTGTGAATATCTGTAAATTGAAAAAAGAAAAGCCAAACTTGGGAGGAGTCTTCCGGATAACTTGCCTTTAATACAACGAAGGATATTGCCCTAGTTATCCCGATAGAGAATACGTCTTGTCAACATCAGAAAAGAATTATCTGGTGGCTTGTAGTCCTAGAATTGTAATTGATCTATTCTTGTTTACGCGAGTTTGTGCTTCCAAGATCTGAAATTGTTATTTATTGATGAGAATCTTTCTTGCAATGAATTGTTCATTAAATTTTTTGAATCTTCAATTTAGAATTTTTCATGGAGAAGCCATATGCGCATATATTCTTCCCCTTTGCTCAAATTATACTGGTTTTGGCTACTATCTGCTACTTAACCTTGTCAAAAGCAAGCGATATCTCACAACTCACGTCAATACCACTATGGCTTTCTTATGCAGGGCTGTTTTACAGGACCAAGAATTTTGTGGTCTGGCTCTAGCCTACGAACTGAAGCTACTGGCTATGGTCTGGTAAAGTGACTTGCCGTGTTTTATTGCCAACATTTCATATTGTTTCACATTGTTGTTTAATTTGCTTATTGCGTAGTTTCTTGAGTGCAAGCTTATTCCATTCCACTCCCCTTCTTCTCTCTGAAGTGGGCGGAGTATAGAAAAAAGAAAATTCAAGGGCAGTGAATTAAGCTAATCGGGACACTTTTGAGAGCACTTGCAAATACTTTTAATCCCCTTGTTTTGCTCGCGATGAACGATAGTTTTCTTTTTCGCCCTTAGTCCTCTGTAGGCGGGTACAAGTTGCCATGTTTACTTGAGTGGATTTTGGATCTCATCAATGTTCTTAAGTTCTGCAGGCTTTCTTTGCGCACCTGATTCTAGGAGAGACAAACAGAGAATTGAAGGGCTTGAGGTGTTTGTGTAATTTTAATTAATGAGTTTACAGATACAGTATTTCAATTATACCTTTGTCCTTGAATAAACATCTGAGTTTGTTTGCACAAAAACTGTGTAATATGGAAAGATGTGGTTGGAAATGCAACTATGCAAGTTGATGAAATTTGTGGCGTCACCGCGTCACAAACAATAATGACCCCCCGTAAAGAGGGGTGATTATTCATGGACACCTTATACTCGAAACTAGGAAATTTATTCTTGGGCAGAGGAATTATTTGTTGATTACATTGGCCAACAACTTTTTAAAGATGTATCCCTCTCTCATGTTACTTCTCTATTTTTCCAGGTGTGTGGTCAGTGGGTCAGGGAAAATTGCACTCCATGTCATAGAGAAGTTGCTTGGCTATGAGGCCATTCCCATCACCGTGTCTGGTACATATTACAAACTTATGGGTGATAAATCGTATGCCATTGCTTGATGCAATGTGCAGTATGTGCTTAATGCTTTGTTTTTCTTCTAATTTTTGTGACAAACGTTTTTATGAGGTGTAGATCTTCACCTGTGAAAATCATGTCAATAATAATGCTCATTGATGTTAGTTGTGGTTATCATACCACGATACATGTTTACTGATATCACAATGTTTGTGCCTACTGGCTACCTATCCGATCCTTTATTACATGATTCATGTGTTATGTTATATTCTGTATTAATGTAGATTCCAACACTTGTCTTAATTTGCTTGCATTGAGACATTTTCTCTTAGTGGTACGCAGAATTCTCTTAAGTTAGTTATTGTCGGTTTCTGGTTTGTAGGCTTTGAGATTTACCCCCTCCATCACATTTACATTATTCCCATTAACTTAGTTATCAACCAATGTTGACCTTGACTGTTATTTTTTCTAAATATATGCTATATTACAAGCTAAATTTTGTCTATGTTTGAGTCATCGAAACAATTATTTGAATTATCGTTTCAAGAAAGTTGTCTAGACTATGTTGTGAGATAAAAATCGGAGAAAATACATAGTGTTTGACCACCAAAGTCAACTAGAAACAACATACATGGGAAGAAGGGGGTATGTATTCAGAACGTAATTTGTTTCATGATCGCATTGAATTAGTCCAATTGCCGATATTCCATTTATGTGGGCAGTTTGTGGAACAAGAGTTTCATGGTGATCATCTTGGCTGATTAGTTTATTGCTGCTTCTTTCCATTACTTCCAAAACGCTCAACTATGTTGCTTTTGTTGGTACACATGTTCGTTGCCGGAGCACTTTTTATAGATTCAAAGGGCTACTTGGTGGACGAGGACGGCTTTGACTATATGAAGATTCAATTTGTAAAAGAAATTAAAGCTCAGGAAAGAAGCTTGAGGTGGGTATTTCCTATGTCCTTGAACATTCTTCGACCCTCTGTTGGATACAAAAAGAGAAGGCAAAGGGAGTGGAGAGGGAACGGGGCAATGTCATTTTCCGTCCAAATCTTTCTATGTTGAAAGAATTTTACTTTGACTTGTAGTAGGGAAAATAAGGCATCCGTTTCCCCTCCCTTCCAAGTCACTTTTGCTAACCATTTCTATTCCCTTCCCTCTCCTTCATTTCCTTCTGAATCCCTCTATCTAAACAAAGCTTTTTTTTTTCTCATGAAGGGCTTGATAATTCTGAAATGTTCTTTTGCTATTTGTATCCACAGAGATTATTCTAAAACCTATGCTCGATCAAAGTATTATGATGAAGCTAAACCTTGGACCGAGCGATGTGATGTTGCTTTTCCGTGTGCAACACAAAATGAAATAGATCATACTGATGCTATCAACTTGGTCAATTCTGGTTGTCGTTTATTAGTTGAAGGTATAATATAATGACTGTTTGAGTCAAATCTTATCTTCACAAATATTTAAAATCTGAGAATGCTAATTTAACTGAATAATCAGGTTCTATTATGCCGTGTACCCCTGAAGCCGTTGATATCATTCGAAAAGCCAATATTGTGATTGCACCAGCAATGGCTGCTGGTGTTGGAGGGGTAAGAATACTATTGTGCCTTACTTGATCTGGTATTGTCGGACGTGGAAAAATAGAATGAACTATCTTTTGCGTGATAGGAAGATGGCCTAAGGTTATTTGGCTGGATGTAGATATTAATGTGCAAAAGGCTTACTATTCGTCGGCTTTGGAATTCAATGGATTGAAGCAAAATTTTCACTAAACTTTACCACTATTCTTCGGCTTTGGAATTCAATGAGTAAAGCAAAATTGTTCAGTAAACTCTACTCCCTCCTCTTTAGTGTTACATTTGTGGACTTTTCAACCCTCTTTTCCATTTACAAGGAGCGTATCAATTGTTTACTATTTTTCTTAAGAGTCGTGCCCAAACAATATGGGAAGAACACAAAGAATAGGAGGGAGTATTTTTCGTGTATCATGAAGTAGTAGACATGCGTTTTACTTTCAAAATTTTCATAATGGGTCAGATGGAAACAACCTCAGTGTTAAAAACAGACGGGTAAGAATGTGTACATCCGACCACCCTACTTCGCCATAAGTAAGAGTAATTAAGGCACTGGTAATATTGTTGTTCTTGTTGAAGAGTGAAGACATTAAAATGAATCTGACCTGAAATAATTGTTTTTAGAACTGATGTTTGTTGCCCAACTGGAATGACCGAAGGAAGCATTATCAACATTATCAAGCTCTAGTATAGATCTATAGTTGTCTGTGCTTAATCAAGACAATGTTTACTTCCAGGTTGTTGCTGGAGAACTTGAACTGAATCAATGGCCCCCCGAGGATTTTGAGTCTAAGTTACAGGTCAGCGGATATACGATTTGCCTTCAATCTTTATCACGTGTTTATTTGGCAGCAAAGCTGGGTCAGACTTAGGTGGTGGGTTTTGAGGGAAGGGAGGGAGGCAATCTTTGTTCGGTTAGTAAGCCGGGTTGGCAAGAAATGGAGGGATCCATGTCCGTTTTTCTCCCTCCAAGCTAAATTAAAATGCTTTGAACCACGATATTATTTGGAAGGAAAACTATCCCCTCCGTTTCCCTTTCCTTAACTTATATCCAAACAAAGAGTTCCATGAATGCTGTCCCGTGCATTAGCGGAGCTAACTACTATGCTCTAGTTGACAATATCATTAGCCTAGTCTCTCTTTTGAGATTCTAGATCTAGAAGTTTTTATGTAGGCCCATGAATCCCCGATTGAGATGATAATTAAATGAGTTTATGTTACTACAGGGCAGTTCATCTACACAAATGTTAGATAGCTTGTATAATCCGGAATATTACACTTGAGTGTGTGACACTATGTTGCATTTGATCAGTTACTGTCAACTTTAACGAGATGCTTAAATTCTTGCTATTGCGGTTCGCTTCATTGACAGGATGCTATGAAACAAATTTATCAAAAGACATTAAAAGGAGCTATGGATTTTGGCTATGAAAAAGAAAGACCGGAGTAAGTTCCTATGTGTTCCTTTTTATCTTGTTATCTTTCGACTTCCGTTAAAGCTTCTGCTGTGTATTATATCACATATAGTCATTCTACCCTTTGTTTGGATGAGGCATTTGGAAAGAAAAGGAGGAATACGATTTCCCTTGTATAGGGTTGGAGGGAATGGGGACTTTCGAAACAGTGTTATCAAATGTAGTAAGTTAAATTGAACTGAGGGTCGGAGGAAGAAAATCCTTTATATTGCTTACACGTAGATTGAGGCTCACTCTTTTCTTATTTTGCGTGCTTGTGTTTGGTAGTGCACTAGTATATGGTGCGGCCATCAGTGCATTTTTGAGCCTCTCGCAAGGTATGTCAGGCCAAGGATGTGTGTGAAGATGACTCCAGCTTTGTTCATCCTCTTTCCGGTGCATTCATCAATTGCTTCGAAAAGAGTCCAAACTCCAATGGTTAATCTTCCTCTCTTGAAGAAAGTGGAAGAATTCCGAACTTTGATGCTACATTGAACATTTTGATGCTATGCTCTCGGATGATGTAATATAAATGTAAGAAAACTCACGAGCCTGGGTAGGATGGGAGTCATGAGACACTTGAATGCTTATATGCGATAAGTTCGTCGTGTGGTTGATAAATATGTAACAGGTGAATTCTTGACTCACTAGATATGTAAATGGCGTCCCCGAAAATTTAGTTGCGTTGGTGAATGAATTGTAAATGATCATAGTGGATTAACTGGAAAAGAATTGCAAAATATTTAAACTATCTTATGTGTGGACTGTACTTTGATCTTATGGTAATTTCTTCAATTGTGTAGAAGTTATGGATGTGCTTTTAGCACAAATGTCTGAATATGTTGAGGCAGTACTAAAGAATTGGTCACCTCATTTGGATTTTTAAGGCGAAAAAACCATTTAAATTCTGAAGAGTTGGACACGCTTAAAGCAACCCGAACCTAACCCATTGATGTAGACGTAATCGATTTTCAGCCCTGGGCAATGCAATTCAGGTTTTGCAAGTCAATATGACAATTTGGTCAAGATGGATCATTACAACGTCATGTTTGGGGCATTATTACGTTAGTTTATCGACATACATCATATTGCTTCAAGTTTGGGGAGATAGTTTTAAGGACTGTTGACCTCAAGCTCGCCACCTTAGAATGTGTATTTGAGAGAGCAAAAACGTGGAAACGAATAGGTAATGGAAACATTAGAGCACAAACATGTCAGCTGTGTACTCTAACCAATGGGTGTGAGACTGAGAGAATGGAACAAAGGTCGTCCCTGTTTCTAGTTGTAACAAAAATGTTTTACTTATACAAACAAAATGCAACAAAATATTTTGCCATATAGGCTATCGCTACTGGCGGGTGGCATAACATCTCAAGACTGCTACGCACATTCTAGTATGCTTGTCCTCGGTGGGACTGCTGACTGAAAGAGACGACAGGCACCAAACTCAAGTATTCAGCAGCGTCTCTTGAACAATGTGATTAATCTTCATTTATCCGCCAAATAATGCTCTAGCATGTCTTCTTCATCATCTAGTTTGCATCACAAACACCGGAACATCAAATTAAACATCATCTTAGTATAACCCCCCCGTGGGTTTATGTCCTCATCCCACAGAAATGAAAACAAGGGGAAGCTAACCATTTTTGTGCTGAACATGACAACAGACTAAAATAAGTAGGTCACTATTAATAGTGACGGACCTAGGGTTTAGGGAGAGGAAATGCACTTCTTATGCGAGTTGAATAATCGAATAAAAGGGCGATAATGCAAAAAAAAAATGACCTGAAAAAGGATCAAACATGGTTCAATTGAAAAACATTCAAGACTTGATAACTGATAGGGAGCAGAAAAAGTTTACTACTTGTTGCATGGTTGGGGGAAAGGCAAACAATAGTCCAATATTTGACACGTTTGCCAGTTATTGAACCCACAACATCAAGCTCAATTACAATTGGCAATAAGGAAGTTTTTAGCGATATAATGCGACATAATTATGCCATCTATTTATTTATCTTCCACAATTTTTTTGAAACTTAACACCTGGATACTTACTTTTTTCAAAGAACGAGGGACACGCATCGTCTCCCCTGACTACTATTTCATGGAGACGGTAAGACACTACAGAGCTAACGCTATTAGAGCTGTGGCTTTCCCATAGTATCCTAACAACTGCAGCTAAGTGATAACTAACAGCAGAGCAAATTATTTAGTAGCGTTTCTCAAAAATTCGAACATAAAATTTACAAAGTTACCAGATGGACCGATTTGAAATGACACAGAGACGCAGCGAGTCCTGATTTTTTTCCCCAAAACTAGGAGTCAAATATTAGCTATGACTCCCTCCATCCAATCTATATTATCCCCACTTGACTAAAGGTTACATTTTTTAAGATTTAGTGATGAAAAAAGCACCCAGACTTAAGTATATGACTATATTATCCCATGTATATTATCCCCACTTGACTAAAAGTGTTAATTAACTAAAGTTCGCCTTTTTTATTTTACTTGACTTTAGAATGCGGCAATTACTTGGGATGGATCAAAAACGAAATGGGGACAATATAGTCATATAGATGGGATGGAGGGAGCATAATTGTCTAAAGAAGAGGCAGGTGAGAGCTTTTAAGACTTCAAGCCAAAGACTAGCAACAAAAGCTAAAACTCACACGTTTGCACCTAAAACTCACGCATTTGTAGCTTTAGACAGACTCGTCCACGTTATGTAAAGGTGTCATTTTAAAATTATAGAATATCATACCTTCAAAATCGTCATCGTCAAAGTCAATGTCTTCTTCATCTTCCCCTTCAGATTCATCTTTAGTTGTCAATGCACCTCTCTGCAAACATATTACAGTGTTATTTAAAGCTTGAAATTTAATGCAGCTAACTGCTTTGAGATTCAATGCTACTGACTGTTTTATCACTATGATTCGAGGAAAAATACAATTGCTGTGGAGTTCTTTCAATTCTAGTTCTAAAAGTTTACTCAACGTCTCAATTTAAACAGTCCAACGTCATGATCTCAATTCTCTCGGTAAATTTACAGTTTATTAGTGTTGTAAGTGTAACGTAGCAAGCACGAATGCATAACTGGTAGTACAATTACACTAAAGCAAAATCCTGTGGTTTGACAAACATATTAAGCCAGCGTACACTGAAAGGTCATCTTTTTTTCAGTTATAGACTGCAAGCAAATACCGAGTGTACAAGAGCAGAAAATTTTGAATCAAGAACTTCACCCCTAATAACTCCACATTGTAGATAGGTAAATCACATAGCTTTTGTGGCTCCCCATTTCTGTTTAAAATGCAACCTAATAGATGCCTTTGTATATGAACAAGCTACTATTCAATATAAGTGTGTTTTATAATCATTCAAATGATTGTCTGGGTTTTCTGGTTATTGAATGGAAGAGTATATCAGAGCAAATCAACTGACAATCCTAATGATTAATTAGCGCCTTTTTGACATTCGACCCTAAGGCTGAGGCTGCATACATAAATCCTTTTTTGAACAGCAGTAACGACTCCATCTGTCCATGAATAAAAAACTTCACGATTTCCTTTTTGGAGAGTCCATTAAGATCTATCCTTTTTACGTATGTGTAATTCCTATTTGTGATAGTTATTATGGTTTGTGAAATGTGATCCATATTTAGAGAAAAAATAAGAAAACAATGTCCATATTTTCACAAAGCCAAACTCCACCCCTTGCCCAAAAATAACTATAAGAAATTAAAAATTAGCAGAAGGAAGAAACGTACTGCTGCTGCAACCGCTCTTCCACTTTCAAACCACTGCCTTCCGGTTACCCTCTTTTCCTTGGTAGTAGCAAGTGCAGAGTCGGGCATTAACCTGAACACAACAGTAGATGAATTTATCCAAAGACTGCTTAATAAACAGAAACACTGAACATCATAACATTTCTGTCAATAATCTTTATTGACCTGGCAGCAAGGTTCGATTTTTTATCCCTAATTAAGTGCGAGTATTCTTCATTAATATCAACTGTTATTTATGATTAACAATGAAACTGTTGATTCATTAGGGAAAGAAGCTATTTGAAAAGGCCAAGTAAATTACAAACCTTAATCTTGAACAAGTCAAGAAGACATTATTTCAAAGTAATATACAAAAAGGTTTACAAAAATAGAGTGGTTGTTTGTTAACTTTAGAAAACATATGAATCGTAAATCCATTGGAATTGAATGTGTAGGCTTTTTTACTGACTGACATTTCTGTTAACAACGTGGATGAGTTGGCATTCCTAATGAATTTATATTTTCAACATAAGTGGAGATTCCATGGGAAATTACTTCCCTCATTGACAACCCAGCAAAATGAGGAAACTCCTGTGAATTTGTTTTTACTTCCCCAGAATTAGCAGTTCAAAAAATATTTTGGTTCCTATATTTAGTAAACAACCACCTAGTATTGCATAGATGAGTGCTCACCAAATAAGAATAATGACATTCTAAGTAAAAGACACTCACTTTGCTCGCTCAAGTGCTATCTCTGCTTCATATCTTTCTCTCCAAGCCAAGAACGTTTCAACAGTAACAGGCTCTCCGTGTGGTACTATTACCTAGATAAAAAAAACACGATACTTCATATATTAGTCCAAAACACAACTTTCACAAAACAGTCCCACCCAACACTCAAACACTGTGTCCAACATTTACACAAGGAAAGCTATTTATTTGATGTTGCAAGCGATCTAATCTTTCATTTTATTTAAGTTTATTGGCCGATTCCAAAGCATTGAACACCAGAATAGAAATATAAGTAGGGACATAAGAAAAAGATGGTACCATACTTCATCTTTCTCTAATTCATCATCTGCTGTGCTCTCAGTTACACCATCCTGGCGGAATCTTCCATTCAGCCATTCTTGGGCAGATGAAACTAATGTGTATATCATGGCCATCCCAAGGTTTTCAGCAGCCTTTATTTGACACACACAAAAAAAAACTAAAAATTCACATCATGAATCATGAATTCCACAACCACGCAATAAAATTAATCAATCATCACAAACATCGCCAGCATGTTAAGCAGATAATACTAATATAGAACTGCCTGTGGCGAGGTAAGAGCGTTAAATGTACACAACTTCACTCCTCTGTTGAGCACGAAGAGGCTGACCCAAAATGGAAATTTGGTCCCAAATTCCATCGACCGACTACCACTTCATAATACCAACAGCACACAATTTAGTGAGCCAATTTTCTTTTTTCCGTAAGATTCTGAAGTAAATAATAACGAGTCTTCGGCTCCAACGAAATGGAATCAGCTGAAAATGCAAACTCCGCATGTCGCAAAGGCTAAGGCCTAAATGCGTTTGAAGAGATATCACATTTCTAGTTACCTTGGAATTTTGACCTCTTTTCAACACAATTCATATGCTTAATTTATATTTGGGAAACAGTAATATTTATGGCATGATGCTAATTGGAAAATACCACAGTAGTTGCTGAGAGTGTCCTATTACTCGCACAATAATATTTTTTGATGAGCTTAGACCATTAAACAAAGACGAAGATAAAATATTATTAGAGTGCCAAGAAACTTCTTTCATCAAGAAAAGAAAGCACCCAATGCAATAGAAGAGGTAACTATGGAGTAAGGCACCTCTTGTTCCAGCTGTTCTTTCAAAGTTCTGAGATCTTCCAGTGATATTCCACGCAAACTGAAATTGAAACATTGTGCCATGATGATTTGGAATAACATGATTAATAAGAAAGCGGATAACATTCAACTATAGCTCAGATCACATATCCAGCAATGACAAATCATCACATATGTTGATTACAGCATATACATATGTGAAACACAATGTAAAATTCTCAGGTGAAATTACTTTACTCAATTTTTTTATCAAGTTAATGTTAAACATGGGCATGAGCCACAATGGATGTATCGTGACTGAACATGATACTTAAAAAGCAGTTTGATTGAAAGGAGAACCGAAAATATGACGTGTGGTCGGTGATCCTGTATACCTGTGGTCTAATCGATGCTTATTATTGTTCACAGTTTTAACCCTAAAGCATTTACCTTTGCCTTACTAAATAATACTCCCTCCCATCCACACCAAAGGTAACATTGGGCTTTTCACACTTGTCGAGGCGCGTTTTGCAACGTGAATATCTTTAGTTACACATTATTAAAAATTATAATAATTTGATATTCTTATAGCATTCATGATGATGAATCAAACAAGATCTCGCATGACAATATTTTGTCTTAAATATTAGGAATAATACCAAAGATTCTCCACACCCATGAATAGTGCAAAAAGCTCAATGTTACCTTTGGTCTGGATGGGAGGGAGTATAGGATTTAGGTCGAATCATTTTTTAAGAGTAGTATGTAGAAAGGAGTATGATGAAAGAGAATGGCGGCATAGGACAGAGTCATGAACATTAAGTTGAAATATTTACAAACTTACAAGTCTAAGAGCTTTAGCAAGAATTACACTATGGATGAGCTGCATTTTTGTTGAAGTTCGATTGCCTTCAACATGTAATGGAGCAAGTTTTGGTATGACTGGGCATCAAGATTCAAGAAATTATAATTTCTAGCAAGTTATTAATAGTATTTACTAGATTAATCACCCAAGGTTATTAGAATTCAATGATAATTTGCATGTACTGAGCCCATATTCGTATAGGATTCTTGCTTCGTTAGAATATTAGAGAACTTTAATACATTATTGTCTAATTAACCGAATACAACAACATTACCCCGGTGCCTTAACGGCTTCCGCAAATTGCGGGGTAAGGGAGGGGGGGTCGGATGTACGCAGTCTTACCCTTGTGTTAGCAGCACAAAGAGACTGTTTCCAAATGACCCAAGATGAAAATTGCGTCGAAAACTACATCGAATGATTGGGTACTTCACAAAAGAAAGAAGCGCAATCACTTTAGTGAGTCATTTTGCTTTATTCCATCATAATCTGGAACCAAAGAGTAATGAGTCTTTGGCTCCATAGAAAAATTACTGGGTATAACATTGTGCACTGGACTGACCTTCTGACATTCAGCAACGGAGGTTCATCCGGATAATTTCCAGTGTGTGCGAAAATCAATGCTAATTGAACTGCAAGAAATCATTCAAACAGCTAAGCTCCAAATGCAGAAAGAGGAAAATTACAATCAGCACATTCAGCAGTAACTTACAAAAATAGCCATCATAGTAATTTTCTTCGATATATTTACAAGAAACAAGAGATCAAACTGTCAAATCATGCTAAGATATTAATTAGTCCCCTGAAAGAGAATATCATACATAATATGAAATCAGCCCATTTAACTAAAGTCTTCACCCAAATACCCACTAACCAGTAACCACTGAAAACTCATAAAATAAACAAAAAAATTAATATAACATGCGCCAGTCACAGAATAATTGTACTATGAGACCCTTTTCATATGAGAATTAGTGCGTAATTACCAATGAATAAGGGAACGAACCTGGCATTGAAGCTGTGTCTTCTGGTTCGTCATCCTGAAAAAGGATAGTATTAACTTTCGTTGATGGTGAGTCAGTAAGAAAAATGGAGATTATGCTCAGGAAAACTACAAATAGCAGTGACATATTCCACTTTCTAGTTGTAAATGAAGGAATGACACGATCCAATATAGGGTAGGCAATATGTCATAGTTCCAGTAGAAAATACTGGATTTCCCAAATATTTTATAAAGATTTATTTAAGCATCTTTCACACGCCGCAAAATCATAGTTCAATTATTTGCAAAATCGGGGCTACATTCCAATCATCGTGTTTAGGTGTAACACGGTAGAAAGAAGAACAGAATGAAGTGAGAGGCTGGAGGGCAGGGAAAAGAGTCGAGCCTGATCGACTTGACGACCAGAAAAAGCAAAACGGAATCAGGGTTTGCCCAAAAAAACGTAAATTTTTCTTTTCTAGCTTTAGAGCCTTCAAACTAAAAGAAAGGAAACTGGCATGAGAAATTGAAAAACTATGGAAAAAGGTTCAAGTGGAACATTGTTCAGTGACAACGCAGTTTATTTTCACACCAATAAACTCTCAGCATAACGATAGAAACCAAAGAGTTGATCCATTTTCATATTCTGCCAGAAATCAAATGCACTATCAATTGAACACCAATTAGTTTAAAAGACTTTGAACGAAAGAAAAGACCCGTCTTTCTCAATATACCTGAGGATCAATGGTAATTTGATAACACGGTTTCGAAGTGTTAAGCCCACTCTCACCCGGGTGAAGTTCTGCTCCAAACATAAGATGACCACAAAATTCATATTATCTAGATTTATAGATTCAGCATAATGGTATATGACAGAAACCCTAATCATAATTATAATTATTCCTACCACAAACCTTTAAACTCATCCATAAGAATAGCCTCAAGAGCTTCAATCTCCATCTCCTGCTCTTGCACATAGTCTAATTAATCACAAAACAACAAGTTAAATTTTTTCTTGGTGCAACAAAACAACAAGTTAATTAAGGAGCTCAATTAAACAGATTATAATTAAGTCAAGCAAAGCTGAAATCGGAGCAAATAAGAGACTCAATTGCTCAAAGCCAGTGACGGAACCAGGCAGGGACGGACTAGTAGGGGCGCTCGCCCCACCGAACAATGAAAATACCGTACAGTAACTATTAGTTAATTTTTTTTTCGAGTTTACTCTATATCATTAGCAGTTAGCTCCGTAATTTTTCGGCCGCTAGCTTCAAATCCTTGTTCCGCCACTGCTCAAAGGTAATCACTTTGATTAACAAGATACTAACTTTCCTAAAATTTCAAGAATCCCAGCATAAACAAGCCAATTTAAAATCTGGGTCTACTTAATTTCATCAAATTAACATAAAAAAATTGCGATTAAAGGTTGTAAGATTGTATATAAAATTGTATTTATCGATCAAATCTCAAAAGATATCAATCAATCGCAAACTTCTAGAGAAAACATAAAAGAAAAAAAGATGAAAACGATTGAGAATTTACCCATTGTTGCTTGAGTTGTAGATGAAGCACCCGACACCACACTCTATTTCTTCTAGCGTAGCAAACCTAAAACCCCAAACTTTCTTTGCCAAAAAATTTCGTTAACGAGCATAATTTTGGCACGGACAATTGGACAATGTTGGGGAGATTCGGGCGCGGGTGGCAGTAGTGTGGCACTATAGTTGGCCAGTCTAACCCGACCCGACAGATCACAAAATCGACTTGGCCGACCCGATTATGACTCGTAACCCAGCCTAACTCGATTAAGGCAAGCACAAAACCGAACTTGACCTGACCCGAGATGACACGTAATCCGAATCAATCCAATTAATGCTTTGAATCGACCCAACCCGACAGCTGACCCGAACCGAACTGAAAGATAACTCAAAATTACCCGAAATTAAACCCGGTCCGAAAGATTACCCGACATTATGAACGAATTTTATAAAGTATTTAGAGCTAATTAACCTTAGAACTTCGCAAAAGAATGACCATAACTCAATTAGTAAAATAATCGGAAAAAATCAACTGGGTAATCAATTGATGAGCTAAACAAAACAAAACGTAGCCCAAAACCGACTAGACCCGAAAAATTATCATAATTACACGACCCAAAAATGAGCATGATAATGATTTTACCCGACGAGACGGCCTAACCAAAACTCGACCCAACCCGACAACGATCGGCCTGACCAAAACCCGACCCAACCAAACTCGGCCCGAAATCTATCTAAATGACATGACTTGACAATGACATGAACCCGACCCGACCTAAACCCGAGCTAAGACTTTACCCGACTAAACCAGCTTGTAAGAGACTCAAACCCGACCCAAACGTAGTCGAGACTTTATATGACCCGAACCCAGCATAACCATATCAGACCCACAATTGACCAAAACGGCCCGATTGGCAGCTTTAGGTTGCACTGAGTTTCGGTATCATTAACTCATTTGCCCATATCTAAAAGATACTTTCATGATTAATTTTACCGTGCAAACTCAATTCATGCATACTAGTCAAACATAAATTGTTGGGAAAATTATTGAATATTGTGGCCTTATGGGCGGGTTATTATTTTATTTTTTCTATTTTAACGAAACGCGCACATATATAATTGCATTATAATATGGGGGAAGGGGGATCGAACCTAAGACTTATTATTGTCTACAATACCTCCGTCTTAACCACTAAATCAAGACATCTTTGATCTAAAAACTTGAGAGATGAACACATTTAATTGCAATTATATTTGGGGTACAATTTAAGGTCTAAAAACTATAGTTAATTTCTAAAGGATTTAGGTTGACCATATCCTTTGTATCATTTTTCTTTATATTTATATGTAACTTTTATATCGCATAAATTCTCACCTAAGACGACACTATCCGTATTAAACACAAAACGAGAGATTTGTCTTATATTCACATGCATGTGACTATGTGAGATTACACTTGACCTGTTTTATTATCAAGACGGCTACATTCATCCTAGGGGAGATTTACTATTTAGTATCGTTCTAATCGAGTTAATCCTTGTCTTAAATGAATAATAACAAAAAATTAATACTTGTAGTACGGAAAATGAAGTCTGATTATTTAAAAGACTAGATTAAATTCTTCCTAAGCAAGTGTTTAAAAGGGTATTTATTTTAGTAATTGTCTAATGCCGTCCACCACCGTTGTTTACATAATCAAATATGATCTCCAAATAATTAAGTTTACATGTTTACGTGCTATATTATGCGGTGTTGATTTTCCTTCATTTTTATTTAGGCTTGAGTTTTGTAGCATCACTTTTGTCTCTCACCAATACTCATTTCAGGCATAAATATCCGTTTTAAGATTAAGACGGAGCAAATAATGATCCATTTGTATAGATAGGACAAACCTATTATCATTCCCTTTACATTTACTTTTGTCGTATCAATACAAGTGAGTTACTACTTGACGATCCGTTTTAACTTAAGACGGATATATGCATCAGAGACTTATTTTATCCTTGTACAGCTACATACGTATGCATGCTGAAATCTACGACCGAAAGGTCATAGACAAGTTATGCAACACGCTTTATGAAGGCCAAGTCAACAACCAAATACGCAAAATACTGAAATACTTTCCTCAACTTAATCATGGTCGTTATGGCTCCTTCCGAACATTAATTATAGACTCGGTAAATAGGTAAAACAGGTTAGATACTCGTCAAGTTTATTCAGGTCCGTGTAAATTTGTTATGTTTATGTTTTAGACAAATCAGGACAAGTAAACTAGAAAAATCATTTAAATATACTCAACTATGTTATTCATTATTTAACGATAATTTAGAAATAGTCGGATCATGTTTGCCAGGTCTTACTTTGTCATGTACCACCCTCACCTACCAATCTTATATATAGAGAGCAACAAAAGAACATTTCTTGCATCCAAGCCACAACAAGTTAACAACTAATAAGAAGAGCATAGAAAATAAACAAGCTGAAGCCCATGTCTTACCATGTCTAATGTCTATCAAAGAAGCCATTGATCCTAACAGTGATAGACCGGTCGAAGCTCCGCCTTCGTCGATGACTAAGAAGAGGACAAGAGACATGGAAGACACGTCTAACAAGCGACGTAGGGTCATCAATAATGGCATTGACTCCTCTAACTTTGTGCAAATTTCGACAATAAATGATCGGAAAGGAAGGAGAATGTCATTGAAGTTGGTTGAGTCAATGAGGTTTAAGGAAGAGCTTAAAAGGTGGGCAAAAATAGTTGTGTGGTGTGCTAACCAATATTGTACTTGCTCTACAGATTATCACAAGGTTGGAGATTAATGGTACGATGAGTTACTAGGAATCGAACCCGAGTATTTGCACCTAGTTTAATTTTAATTTTGGTCGTCTAACTCCCAAAAAATTATCGGTAATGTAGGATTATTGTGTATTGGGTAATTTCATTCTTGGTCAAGTTCATTTGTTTTTTCATTTTGTAAATGGCATTTCCTATGTAATTTGTGGTAATGAGAATAAGGAACTTGAATCAATTTGGTTTATCGTTAGTTCTCTATAGCGGAAGCTATTCACTTCGACTCGATATGTTCTTTACGTTTGACTTTATTTGTGAGAGGGATTAAATTATGAAAAAAATCGTACAGAATTGGTTTTTCTTTGATACATAAAAAATTGGTTGCGTTAAAAATGTATAAAAATGGTTAAATGGTTAATAGACTAATAGCCAAACTTGGCCAACGAAACCAAAAGAGACATTATAAATGTGACAGAAGTAATATTGTAATAATATGATCCAATCTTTACTAGAGTAATTGATTAAGTAATACGGGTGCTCGTATTATTATCAACATAGGTTTCTTTTTCCACTTGAGCAAAGCAGAGTACATCCTTTGACGGTTTGACCCTTAAACAGTACGAGTAAATCAAAGAAGAAAAGAATTATAGCTTAGGGATAAGAATATACTCCCTCCGTCCCAATCAGTAAGATACAATATGAAAGCGAGTACATACTAATAAGCATAATATGATAGCTTTAATCGGTTTCTGTTAACTACTCCGTATAATCTACTTTATATAAAAGTTAAAACCTTTAAGATGTTTCTATTGGTTGATGAAATTAATGAATAAAAAAGTAATTGGCCCCACCGACTCTCCTTCCTATTATTAATTACCATATCTCCTCCTCACCTCTATAACTCTATTATATGCTAATTAATTACACTTTCATACAAATCTATTTTTTTTAAACAATTTGATTTTAATCTATGAATAAAACTAAATTATAAATGAAAATAGTTTGGTTTTGATTTATAAATAATTTATTATATACGTCTAAGGAAAAAATTTAACACTAAAATTCATAAAAAAAATCACTCTAAAAATTATAGAAATCTTATAAAATTTAAGAAAGTTAGGAAAACAAAACTTAGTCATATAGATTTATAGTTAATCAAAAACCAAAACTTAATCATACAATTTATCTTGCGAAACAAAAATTTATGTTAAGTAAATTAGGCCAAAATATGTTTTTATCAACACGAGATTAAGTTTCATGCCCGGTTAGGGGATTTATTTTATGTCTTATTTATTAGCACAACGTTTGAATAAAACTCATTTATATACTCTTTAATCCAATAATAGCTCTTATAATTAGGACCTGTGCATTTTTTGCACGGGTTTAAACTAGTACAGTATAATATAAAGTATTCACTTAATAAAAGTAAAATATATAAGATTTTTCTGAAGATTAATTATAATCCTTTACAATCGACATGATTAATTCGTGTGTGTGTGATAACTGATACCGAAGTGAGTAACATGTGCGTTGTTATCAGAGCTACTTAACGAAGATTGATAAAGAACTTTGTTTTCTTTGTAATCACTTCACTACCTCAAGTTCATCCTATCTTTCATATTCCTCGTCATCGGAGGCTATCGATACCACGCAACTTGAAACTTCAACTCCGTCATCAAATTCATCAAGATTGAGGTTTATCTCATTCCAATCCTCGGAAATAAGTAAATCCTCTGATTTTTCACGGTCCAACTTGATCGATTCAGAATTAATCGAATTGAGACGACCTAAAACCTTTTTATTCTCGACTTCCATTAATTGTAATTCCGTCTTACAAGACTCATATTGATCATTAAGCTTCTCAATTTCCTTCTTAGAGGCTTCCAACAATATATTGGTAGACATCAACTCATCCTTGGCTAGTAAAAGTTGTTCTTGTATCTTTTCGAGTTCTGATTCCTTACTTTGACTTTCGCCTTGTACAAGGCAGAGCTGTTCCTCGAGCTCTCCCAACTTTTTCCTCGAGGACTCTAATTGAGTCTTGGTCAAGTCTAACTCAAACTTGACAATGCTACATTCTTCTTGTACCTTTCCTAATTCTATCACCATATCTCGATTTTCCGTCTTGCAAGAAGAGAGTTGATCTTCAAGGTCTCTCACATTCTTGTTCGATAATTCAAGATCATTCCTAGTCGATTCTAACTCGCTATTAATTTCAACAAATTGATCCTTTGCCTTTTGATAATTACTTAACATCTCTTCACTTTCCTTCGTACAAGAAGACATATTTTCCTCCAACTCTTCAACTCTTTCCTTAGAGCACTCTAACATGGTTGTGGTCGATTGCAATTCAGAATTAGTCGAGGATAATTGATCGCGTACCTTAACTAGTTCATCTTCCATGTCTTGACTCTCTTTTCGACATGTATTAAGCCGATCATTAACCCTCGACAATTCATTCTTAGACAACTGTAATTCAGTCTTGGTAGATAGTAACTTCGATTCCATAATCAAAAGTTGATGATTAGCCTTTTCCAATTGAGTTTCCATGCTTTGTTTACCTTGATTACAAGATAAAACTTCTTGTCTAAGCTCTTCAATCTCGTTTCTCGAGGCCTCGAAATCGGCTTTAGTTGTAGAGGCTTTGCACTTAGCAATTAAAAGTTGTTTCTCAAGTTCTTTCATATTGTTTAACTTAAACTCCATCTCTTGTTGAACCTTTTTTCGAGCCGAGATATTTTCCTTGAGCTTCTCCACCTCCTTCCTTGAGGCTTCCAATCGAGCTTTCGTCGACGACTCTTCTGCCTTGGCAATTAAGAGTTGTTCTTCAAGTTCCATGAGCCTTCTTTCAATTGCGATTGACTGTTCTGCCCCCATTGTCTTTTGGTTAAATTTAAGCTTTTATTAGGTTTTATTCGGTTATACACTATTAACAACTTTACGTTCATTCATATATAGATAGAAGGAATTGAAGAGAAGTTGTTTTAACTTGTTGGTTAGGAAAAGAGATGGTATATGAGAAGATATAGGAGATAGACTACTCAAAGGATTCTTGTTAAGATTGTTGTTAATGGATGCCTTATTTATAGCTTAGGAGACTTCTACTAGCATACCTAACCCTATTGATATTGTGTTCCTATTCTCTCCTAAGTACTAAGGTTATCTTTCATCTTATAGATATCTTATCAGATTAATATATTAATTAATTAATACGTTTTTTCTAACGTGTAATGAATATTGTACAATGAATATTATACCAACGATTGTACATAAGTAGGCGAGGTGAGTGCAGAGGAAGGGTAACCTGCATCCACATCCGCTAACTATAATGTTCACAACCGACCCACGATCCGTGCGGGTGGTAATTTTCAAACCCGTGCATGCCTCGCGCGCGGGTACCCAGTGACCCGCCAAATTACATTTCTCCTCATAAAACAATATTCTTGAACGTACTCCGTATTAGTCTTGTAGAACTTATACAAATACATATCGACAAAGTAGTCTAAGATAATCTAACAATCAATTAAGATATGCGCTAACATGCACAATGCAAATACTCACAAGATAACAAAGTAGCAAACCAAAAAAAAAAAACATAAAGTGGTATACACTAGGTATCATCAAACATCGATATGGTAGAGGATGTGTAAAAGCGAAGAAAAATATATTTAGAGATCTTTGTTTGAATGAGAACTTACTTTATTCGTTTTTTAGATTTGTATCCGTTCAAATTTGATATATTTGTAAATATCGTATGACGTTTTATTAATGAAATGATACCTTCGCTAAAAAAACCGTCAAACAATTTCTCTATAGCAGAAAATGCAAGTTTATGACAAATATCTAATACAAATTCACATTACAGTTCCGGTAAGTATCCTTTGTTCCATTTGGTGTCCCATTCTGTGTCTCACCCCATACAGATTCTAACACATCAACCAATTCATATATATACTGCAGCGAATTCACATTAATATATCTTATAGTTCTTGCAGCGAAATAATACTGAGAACATACAATTGTCATAAATGAAAGTTCAATTTATTTTGATCACCATGATTCTACTGTGTCTGTTTTAATTCACACATTTTCCATATTGTCTTCAATTTTTATAAATACAGGTGACTTGTTTGTTTCATCAGAAATCTGACTAACATCCATCAATGAAGGTTGTAATATTGGTTGATCAACCTGTTGACAAAGGCCCAACTCATTCCATAACATCGAAATCATTACTTCTTCAATTTTCCGATTACTCGATCTCACCTCGGAGTTAATCGAGTCAATATCATCGGACAATTCTCGAATCTTGCTGCCTATATGATTATGTTCTTCCTTGTATGAAAGTTGATCTTGTAAATTCTTTACTTGTATGACAAAATCTTCATTGGCCTTCATTGTTAAAGATATTTGATGCTCGAGTTCTTCTACATTCTTTTTCGAGGATTCTAACTCGAGTTTTGTGGATTGTAATTCGATCTTATTAAACTCGAGCTCAAAATCAACCACGGAAAGTCGCTCCTTTACCGTCTTCAATTCCAATTTCTTATCTTTCACTTCTTTATTAGTTTCTTCCAAACTAGCCATACTCGACAAAAGTTGTCGATTTATGTCTTCGACTACATTGGCCTTCTCTTTTACCTCGTTCCTCAACGACTCATTAACAGAGCCAGGTACTACGACACCAAATGGAGACCAATCAAAGACGACATTATGAATCGGCCTACACAAACCCTTTCCCGGTAGTATGAAATAACAAGCTCCATGACAATTAACATAAATATTCCCCTGTTTCTGATCCAATGTAAGTGAACCATGCAACCTTTGTAACACGGGTTCCTTTATCTCGGTCCCGTGTACCGTCAATTTATCCTTTCGTAGGTCTATGTTGCGAATAATTATCCGATTATTTGAGTCCTTTACATATGCCATTCTATAAACAAATCTATTGCTATAGTAGGTAGGAGTAATGAAAATAGTGGGATCTTCTTCTAATTTGTAAATCACCATGTTTTGTTTAGAGAAAATAATTGTGAAATAATGGAAAAACAGGATTGAAATTGGTTTGGTGTAGATGTATAACTCAAGACGTAGAAATGGCCTTCATTTATATAAGCCGATAATTGGCTTTAGTTTGCATATAAAGGAGTACAAAGGGGGGTTAAGTAGCTAGCAAGAATAAATATAAAATTGCTATATATTCTCCTCGAAAATTATCAAAAATTCGTAATTTATTCTGTAGTTTGGTAAATCTTGAAAGAGACGGTCTTTTAATAAGTTAGTGAAAATTATTCATTTTATGTGTTTCCTTTGTGTATCTTTTGAAACCCTTTTATTATTAATGATTGCTTAAAATGACTCTTTCAATTGGTAGCTGTTATCGTTAAGGAAACCAAAAAAGAAAAAACTTGCTCTTTTTAAAGTAGTAGATTGTAAGTAATGCTCTGTATTATTACACCATTTCATGTTATACGTACCCATTTTATTACTATAGGTACCATGTTTACTTTAAATTGTAATTGGTCTGCCAATAAATTTATTAATAAACCGTCTCTCAGCAGACTTGCCCGTATATGTATTTTAAAGATTACAATGGCCGTATACACGACACTTTGAAACGATATTGGTCATATCAAGCCGGATTAACCTGCGACAGTTTGTTCGTCTCACAACCACGAGTCCACGACCGTCGACCGTGATCAATATGGTTTAATATTATCTTTATTGGGTTAGTGGTAATTTTGTAAGTGTCGAGTTTCACTTCATCAATGGTTACACATAGCATAGTTTTGAAGAGATGGATTAGTTGACAAGTTAATCATTTCTATACTTTTCATTGAAGTAATATTTACTAGAAGCTAGGAATATTTAGCGTTGCATGGACGTACAAGAAACTTGCGACAGAACACTTTTGTGGAATGGGGTTAGCTAACTCCTCGAAGTTGCCTTATGTTATTCTCTCTTGTGCTAAGCGTATTCTGTATTTCTGTTATCCTACTTTCAGAAAGATGGGCTATTATATGCACGTATTCTAGTTTCACAAAGAATTAAAGAGAAGTAATAAAGTTGGTTGACGTGAGTGGTAGAAGCTCTCATCTTGTAAGCAGGTGGTCAGGGTGATTCTTGCAAAAGAAAAAAACGAACTTGGGAGGGTCAACCTATTAATTTGTCTTCAGTTCTCCGAGGGAGATTGCCCCAACTGTCGATAGGGGATACTTCAAAAAAACAAAAATCAAAGGGAACTTTCTATTCAAAGCCCACGGCTAGAAAGGATAAAGGTTGAAAGTAATACTCCCTCCAAGGCTCCAATCCAATCCAAATTACCCATTTGACTTTTTGCTGTATACGAGACGACACTTTGACCTCGTTTTTCTCCATCTATATATTATTTCTTAGGGTCGAAATTATAATTTTCCGAAACCTCTTCTTATAACAAACGTAAAAATATCAATTTTATATATAAATTTCGAAGATTTGACTTAATATAATCGAGGTCAATATTTAACAAGTTTGACTTTAAAAAATGAGTGGGTAGTTTGGATTAGATTGGAGGGAGTAGAATATAACTATAATATATGGGCTTCAACTATCACCTTAAGGTTTTGGTTGAGATGTTTCATCTAACATGGTATCAAAGCCAGTGTGATCAAAAATCACGGATTCAAACCCCGCGGACTAAATTACATAAAATTTAATCTTCTCTTAATTGAATTTTAATTGATCCTCTTAAGTTTAGTCAAGTGTGAGATGAAGCCCTTTAATTGTTGATGGTACGACATTTTTACCTCAGAGTATAATGAGATAATCTTGCATTTTCTTTGACCAACTTCTTCACGTGTGCTGTAATGGCACATGTAAGAAAAGTTGGTGTAACTATCCCCTTAACTTTGCCTAAATGTGAAATTTCACTCGTTTTTTATTTTCAATATAATGTCATCATTAAAACATTTTATATCTAAGTATATTAAAGAGGGCAAATTTAAAGTTCATTTAACTTTGAGAATACTTTTCAGAATATTTTACCAATTTTAATACAATGCATTAGAGAATACATCATTTAATAAATTCAAATTTTATATATAATTCATACAAGTAATTTAAAACCTACGGAGTTATATTGTGTAAAATAATTCTCTACGTGCAACAACATTATCCAGTACTTATGCTAATACTCCGTATAATTGTATCTCAATGACTCTTATAATTACGTTAACTCGTGTTTCAAAGACTTTCGCAAATTACAAGATAGTTATATCATTTCAGTAGGTCTTGCTTAAGACGGATCGAATCTTGCAACGGGTATTTTGTGAGAGGAAATGGGTAGAGGGGACAAGATGGGCACCCCCATGTGCTCTCCACTCACCCTTGATGGGTATTTTGTGAGAGAATATGGTATCCGTCTTAAGCTTAAGACGGATACCTCCGTCTTAAATAAGAATTTGTGATATCATTTAGCACCTTTGCAATTGCACTTGCTTCATAGGCCACTTATTTCATCAACTAATGTTTTCCTGTTAAATGAGAGTTTAATGGGATTAGATTAATCCCACATTCCCACCTCATGGGAATATGGGATATAGTCATACACTCATACAGATCATTCCTTTTGGTTTCTTCCTTTTTCTGTCAACTGTAATCTGGAAAGATTATATAATCTTGATATGTTACTAATTTGATGAATAAATCATAGATAAAACAATCATCTAAATCCTAAATAAAAATCCAATCATTCTTCCTGCTTATTAACAATAACTATTAACTACTCTAAAAAAATGAATTTTTCAAAAGTTTTTTGTATGTTTTTGTATTTTCTTCACTTGTTTCTTGTAAAATCCTCACTTTGTGACACTAACTTACCCATAAATGAGCTAGAAGAAATCCCAAAATACTTGTTAAATTTGACACAAAAATCTGAAATATATGATTGGATGGTGAATATAAGAAGAAGATTGCATGAAAACCCAGAACTTGGATTTGAGGAATTTGAGACAAGTAAACTAATTAGAGAAGAATTAGATCATTTGGGTATTGATTATAAATACCCAGTTGCTGTAACTGGTGTAGTTGGATATATTGGTACTGGAAAGCCTCCTTTTGTTGCATTGAGAGCAGATATGGATGCTCTCCCTATTCAGGTATCACTGATTTTATATTTAAAATTGAATGTTGTTTGAGCCTAACACGAGACGATAGAGTCCACTTTATAAGCCCGAGATGAGTAGGTCTGGTGTTCAATTTTCTATCCTTTTGTCGAGGTGGAACACTCACATGTCACCTTAGTTTATAAAAGCGCGCCTAGGCTGCTACGCATGAGGCGCTAGCCAAATCGCCTCAAGGTGTCTAAGGCGCACGGGATCCAAGAAGTTTGGTTGAATAAGACGGAGTACTGATTTGTTAAGTTAAGTAAGCAGAAGATAGTTCTTTATTGTTTTACTCTGTTTGGTTGGTCTCCCTTCATACGGGCCATTTTCGTATGAAATAATAAGACGAGATTTTGACATCATTTTACAGCTAAATGTGACCAATTTTGGGAAACAAGTTACATAAATGTAACACTAACGGGACCATTGTGGTTACATATGACAAAAAAATGGTCACAAAACCTTGTTTTATCTGTTTCAGACGGAATTGGCCGTCTGAAACAAGAATTTGCGTACTTTTTTTATGTGAAATTGCTTGATAGAGCATTTTGGAAGGTTGGTAAAGATCTAAATCGGTTACTCCTAGTAAGTTTTGGTCAGTTACAGATATAGGGTTGCTATTGTTATTCTTGTGCTCTAGAAGTCTTCTTATATATGTGGCGAAAATGTAGTTTATCTTTGTCTTCGATGCAAAAGACGGTATTGGGTGTGTTTTAAATCGGCATTTTGTCTGATGACGGAGTTGAAAAGGGATATTCTTGTAGGAACTAGTGGAATGGGAACACAAAAGTAAAGTCCCTGGCAAAATGCATGCTTGTGGTCATGATGCTCATGTTGCTATGCTGCTAGGCGCTGCAAGAGTTCTCCAAAAGCATCGAGACAGGATACAGGTATGTTTATAGCTGAGTTTGCTTTCTGATTTGGCATTTGTAAAATTGTCGTCGTAAATAGTAGATAGTTCGGTCAATGCAGCTGATGTTATACTAAGTAATGTGGGGCTATTAGATCACATTGTTGATTTAGTCTGCCAGTGGTAAATTACAGCAAGAGTTCTCCGAAAGTTTGTTGTTTTTTCGTTGTTAAATTCTGAACTTGTGATGTGAAATTGCTTATTTTTTCAACGGTCTCCAAGTGAAGTGGTAATTAAACTACAAATTTGCCAAAAGAATGGCATTACCCCAACATTAATGCATTTATGGCAATATAAATATTTTCCAGACATATGGTTATACTTGTAAGTTGTAATGCAATGAGATAATATGATAAATGCATACCTTTCAGGGAACCGTTGTTCTGTTATTTCAACCAGCAGAGGAAGGACATGGAGGTGCGAAGAAAGTGATGGACGAAGGAGTTCTGGAGAATGTTGAAGCCATCTTCGCTTTGCATGTCAATTCGATGTTGCCTGTGGGTCAAGTGTCTGGAAGGTCCGGCCCACTCTTGGCTGGGGGTGGATTCTTCGAGGCAGTGATCAGAGGAAAAGGCGGTCATGGGGCTATTCCGCATCACACTGTGGATCCTATATTGGCTGCTTCCAATGTCATTGTTAGCTTACACCACATCGTTTCACGTGAAGCCAGTCCCTTTGATACACAAGTAAACTATTTCCTTCCCTCTTCTGAAAAACATTGCTTATGCGCTAAGCCGTTAAGAATACAGTTTTACGACACATATTGTTTTGTCGCACATTCGAATCCTTGGCCCCATTATAAATGAAAAACATATTAAAATGAGTTATTTGCAGGTTATTAGTGTAGGAAAGTTCCAAGGAGCTGCAGCTTGTAATCTCATACCTGATTCAGTTACCATCGGTGGAACATTCCGTGCCCTATTGAGAGACAGTCTTTCACGTATCGAACAGCGAATTGAGGAGGTATGTCACGTTAGCAATTTGCAGTTTTATTTGGTATCTGTGTTTATGCGTTTGCTTGGAATCGAGCTTGCAATGAATTAATAAAAGTACTTTTTATTTGGTATTATTAATAAAAGTACTTAAAACCTACGTTCTCGGCTGCATTTTCCTCAAGTTCCATTGTCGTGTATTAAACCGTGATTTGATCATTATTTTAGGTCTTCTGTTTCCCTCAGTGCCTCAGTCCTTTGTTGCTAGAAAAGACCTTTCTTCTATCTCTTGATTTATTAAACTCCTGCTAAAACAATGTAGCACAATAATACAGGTCATCACAACTCAAGCCGCGGTACATAGGTGCACTGCAAATGTCGCTTTCGTCGACAAGTTAAAGCACTTTCCACCTACCATAAATGACGACAATTTGCATAAATTATTCACAAGTGTTTCCACAGATATGGTTGGAGCTCATAATGTTAAAGAAGCCCCACAATTGACCGGATCCGAGGATTTTGCCTATTACCAAGAATCATTTCCCGGGTATATGTTCTTTGTTGGCACGAAAAACAAGACTCGTGAAACGGGATCAGAACACACCCCTACTTATGGGCTTAGTGAAGAGGTTCTTTCATATGGTGCATCTCTTCATGCTTCCTTAGCTCTGCGGTATCTTCTAGAAAAACAACCGAAAAGCACATTACAAGAGGAGATACATCATGATGAACTGTAACTTGGTTTTTTGTTTTTGTTTTAAATTTAAACTGCTCTTAGTCATCTAAGAGACTACATTTTGAAATGAAAATACATTTGGTACGATGTGGATACTAATTATTTTGTAAATTCACAAATCAAAAATTCAAGTTCTTTTTTATTTTTTATGCAATTATCAACGTAAATTTATCATTAATTAAGTAATCCAGAAACATCGTCTATGTAATGTTAAGAGTGTTAACAGCTTAACACAACGTAAAGTCGCTTGTAACCAACCGACATCCCCTTAGTGACATATGCAGAAGCTTTTGAAGCACTAAGAACATTGTGTGCCTCCAACCCTCTAAGTTCTACCCCGGCATGCCCGCTGTCGGCAAGAGCCTCTTTATAGTTACTGCCTACTGGGATGCTGATAAAGAGTATTATATATAGTGTATACTATTTTGCATAATTGTGGACCAAAAGGAAGAAGACACACGTGAGAAGGCTCTAATGACTACTTTGAGACCATGGCTTGCACACTCTCATAGCCGGCCATTGCAGAAGTAAAAAGCGGAAAACAAAGCTCCTGACATAGTACAACTGGTGTTGTATCTGTGAATAGATCGCCGAACCTGTCCGCTGTTGTATCTGCAGTTCAAACGCAAGCAACCAATGTTCTAGCTGCGAATGGTATTGATAAACTCGAAATTATGATTTCACAGCAGTGCACTTCTTTTTCAAGGAATGTGTATCAACACTAGAGATGGCAATAGATCCAGAACCCTATCCAGATCCGCGGATCCGGACCCTGGTGGAGCGGATATGGATCTCATTTTTATGGATCCACTGGATATGGGTCGGATATGGATCCTACAAAATTTACGCGGATCTGGATATGGATATTGTTGTTAAGATCCAGACCCTACCCACGGATCCATATCTTTTATTTTTTTAATTTATTTTAATTATATAAGCATAATTAAAGTTTATAATGCGGATATTTTCTAATTTGATCAACTCTCATATGTCATTTTACTTATTTCACAGGCCATTCTTAATTTATAATACAATTTAAATATTTGTAAATTAACTTTTTCCTCATCCAAATAATAACTTACGCGGTAATTAGTTACTTTATTATGTTAAATGTCGATATAATGTATACTTATAATCTTATTAAACATTCTAATACATTTTATGTAATTTTAATAGAAAAATTACATTTAAAAGATGAATAATTTAATAAAATTATTTTGAAAACGATCAGATCCATTTGAGACCCTGATCCTACCCTGATCCACGAATCTGGATCTGAAAATTTTGGACCCTGCGGATATGGGGCGGATCTGGATCCAACATATACAATATGGATATGGATCTGGATCTTATAGGACCCTATCCAGATCCTATCCATTGTCATCCACTCATCCCTACCACAGGCCGCAGTATTGCTTCTTACTCAAGTAGTTCCAATTAGAGCAGTGAATATAACAGCTGGGTCAACATCGGGTCAAGACAAGCCGCATTTGGGTTTTCCGGCACTGACTGAATAATGATCATCTCAATTCTCAAGTCATGTTACATGTTTAGGCTATCATGGGATTAGTGACTTGCAAATATGTTGGTAAACACCTAATGTTAAGGCAATCATGTTTCTGTGCAAATGCAAGGGCCGATTCGTTCGGTGCAAATGGTAGATAAGTACTGTACTAGTCAATCACAGATAACATACACATTTGGATAAACCGCGCATTACTTGCTAGATGCAAATGTTGAAAACCTACAAGGCTATAAGTGGACAATAGCGTCTAATACAATTTCCAGGGATCTCAAGCCAGGGGGCATAGTGCATACATGACACGGGAGGGGATATGAGATTCTCAGAAATAACCTCACCAAAAATGATAGCAGAAATAACCTCACCAAAAATGATAGCAGACCATGATTGTCAAAGATTTCAGACAAAAGACCCGCGTTTCAAATTAGAAAAGAACCACACTGATTGAATAACAAATCTTGTACGGGTAAATTTAAGTGCAAAACTAATACAACCAGCGACATTTGGAAGTCTCCATTTCAATTACGACATAAAAACATTCAAAAACCAACACTGGTAGAACTTGGAGGTAAAATGTCGAATAACACTAACAATATCAAATACTAATATACTAATTAAAATTCATCCTTGCTTTTGCTGCCTTACTTCTCAGATGAGTTAGGGCCTCTCTTCTTTCCAAAGCCAACAACTGAAACAGAAATAAAACAATGAGCATATGTAAGCAATATTATACATCATCTAATTAAAGCCAACCAGAAAACATTAAACATATGATAGTTTCTCAGATCAACATTGTTTTGGGCCATATGCATCTGAAATACATTTACTGCCAGTTTAAACTGCGCAAGCTTAGACATTTGTTGCAAGCAAGCTATTTTCTGACGGACGAAGAGCGCAGCAAGAGCGCGCCTTTTATTTAAATAAAGGGCACTTGAGACATGGATGTGTTATTTTTAACTTTAATTTGGTCTATCGGAGGAAATTTTCTCCTCAAGGCAGACACCAAATCCAGACAAACTTGTAAAGGTTTTACAGGCTACCATGACAGACTACATTTTCTAACGTGTGCTAGGTTTGTGCGATTGACAGACAAGGTTGGGTTATTGGAAAAAGATTGTGCAAACTTAGAATAGTTCGGTAAATTTTCCAAAAAGGTACATAACCATTCCACTTTGAAATAATGCATCTCAACAAAGTTGTTATTAAAGTTATTGTATCTTGGACAATATTCAAAACATCAAAATCATAATGATTTGAAAGGAAAAAAAAATGTAACGATTTGTTCGAGGCCACAATCAAAACGAGCACATTTGAAAGGCACGGAGAATCGTGATTTACATATAGCCAACCTTCAATGCAAGATTTCCGTCAATATAATTAGACGACCTTGCTCTGCAAATTGGCATTTGCACAAAATAACAGATTCATTTTAAAATGTTTATTCCTATTTCCTAGAAAACTGACAAATACAAAAATTATGCCTACAACATAGCACGTCCAACAAATAAACTACTCCACCTCAAAAAAAAAAAGTGAACAGGTACTAAAATTATGCTCAAATAAGACAATGACAATAAGCTTTATGTTATATTCAAACAGAACTCAAGTGAGACAGTTGTTTACTTGTAGACAAATATAAAACTCATTTTATAATATACTCTGTTTAACTTTGATTAAAATTCACATCAAAGACAATAAAAGATAAACAAATGATTAGAATGGATGCAGTATAATGGTAACGATTAAATAAATGACAATGTTGTTACCATACTGTCACACAAGACCAAATATTTGTCAAAATAGTGAACAAAACTTGTATAATCGAAAAATGTAACAATTTGTTCGAGGCCACAATCAAAACGAACACATTTGAAAGGCACGGAGAATCGTATATTTTTTATAGCCAACCTTCAATGCAAGTTTTGCATCAATATAATTAGATGAACTTGCTCTGCAAATTGGCATTTGACTAAAGAACAGATTTTTGAAAGTCGTCGTTCTAAAATCAGTTTCTTCCTAGGAAACCAGTACATGCCAAAGTTACACCTACACCATTCCAAATCCATTATAGTAGCTAGTCCTCATCTAAAAATGATTTAAGTACTAAAACCATAACCAACTAAAACAAGAAAAATAAGCTTCCATTATTTTCAAACCAAAAACTTCAGTTGCTGAATACCAACTCATTTTATGACTTACTCACTCAGTACCAATCATTTGTTCAAGATTGATTAAAATGCCCTTTACAAACAATAAAAGGTAAGCGTAAAATTAAGACAGATAAGTAATTGACATTGTTATAAACCTGCAACGGTCACACACAAACCAAAAAAATGTATTTAAAAAATGTAACAATTTGTTCGAGGCCACAATCAAAACTAACACATTTGAAAGGCACGGAGAATCGTAATTTCTTGTAGCCAACCTTCAATGCAAGATTTACATCAATATAATTAGATGACCTTGCTCTGCAAATTGGCATTTGAACTAAAGAACAGATATTTTTTTAAAGCAATTCTATACATATTTATTCTTAGATCACTAGTAAATACAGATTACTAAATCACTCCTACACCAAACCACATCCACATATTAACTAATCCGTCCCTAAAAAATGAACAAGTACTAAAAGCATAATCACATAAAACAATAACAATAAGCTTTCAATTCTTTTCAAACACAACTCCAATAAAACAGTTATATAGTTGTATATAAACATCAAGCTCATTTTATGATATAATCACTCGGTATAAATCATTTTCTCCCCACACAAACAATAACAGCTGAGGGAGTATATTACACTATGAATAAACAAATTAGATCAGTAAAATCGTAAACCAGCGCACACAAGACGAACAATTTGTCCCGATTGTTAGTGTAATATTGATTAAATATTAAGTCTTGAATAAGACAGCATTTCTATTAAGATTAAAGCGGGTCAAATATTAACACATGTATTTTCTAAGAGCGATTCGGTATGTATTTGACCCGGAAGGATAGTAACATCTTAAAGGACAATTTGTGTTGATTAAAATTCCCGTCACAAAGAATAAAAGTAATTAAACAAACAAATTATTGGAACGAGATAAACCCAAAATTATAGATTTAATTAAAATACCCGTCACAGAGAATAAAAAGGTAAACAAATGATCGGAACGAGATAAACCGTAAATTAAACAAAAAATGCATAGAAAAAAGAGAGAGAAAAGGAAATATACCAGCGGTGACGAAACGGCGATTGTACTGAAGACGCTTGTGAGCACGTCCACGTGGCTTCTTCTTCTTATCTTGCTTAGCAACCTTGGGAGTTTGTCCTCTTACCTTACCGGCACGTGCCAAAGATCCGTGTACTTTACCTGCAACATTAAATCATATTTCAAGTTAATTAATGTTAAATAATGAAAAGAATATAAAAAATGTAGAAATGGAATCGAAGGAGGTTGGTTAGGTTGAAGAAGGATGAATACCCATGGCTTGGTTTAGGTTTAGGTTTAGGTTGAGGAAGAATGAAAAACTGCGGAGGGAGATGTAGGGGGCTACTTACTGCTTAGTGTTTAGGGTTTTAAGGGGAGAGTTGGTTTATATATGGGTATAAAAATGACGGCCACTTTGTTTCATCCAGATCTTAGGTGCTTAAGCCCAATCCAGCCCAAAACTTGGTATTGGCTAGACCTGGCAAATGGGTCAAACGGGTCGGGTTTGGGTCGGGTCAATATGGGTCGGGTCATCTCGGGTTTGCTCAATCTTTCGGGTCAGGTCGGGTCGCTTTCGGGTCTGGGTCATTTCGTGTATGGACCATTTTGGGTCGGGTTATTTTAGATACATATCCGATTTATTTAGGCCATTTTCAGGTCAAAATGATAAAGTTAGTTTTCGAGTCAAGCCCGTGTCGGGATATAGGGTTGATTCTTAACATGCGTTCCTCGGGCGCCTTGTTTAGTCGGGTCGTTCTGCTGGGTTTTGGTTGGGTAAGGATCGGAGTCGGAACGTTGTCATGTCAGGTTTTGCTTCGTTTGGCGCATCAGCTTATCATCTTGTCGGTTTTCCCGATTATTTTACTTGTCTGAGTTGAGTCGTGGTCATTTTTTAGCGAATTTATAAGTTTAATAATTTGTTTTAGATACTTTAGCAAAGTCATTCATAATTAATGTGGGTTTTTTTCTTTATCTGCTTATATTTTGTTGATGTTGGGGTAATATTTCGTGTTAATGTTGAGTTATATTCAGATTGGGTCAACTTTCGAATCAATTTTCGGACGGGTCAGAGCGTAACATGTACTAGATCGATTATGATAACAATTTATCTTGATTCAGGTCGATTCAGATTTGGATCGACCTTAATCTGTTGGGGTTGCAGATCATAATTGGGTCGGGTTCGTGTTGGAATATTTTTAAGCCTTCTCAGGTCGGATTTGCTCGGGTCAAACTTGCACAATGGTGTCCTCCCTATCTACCCGTTCTACATTATTGTAGGGGTATGTGTTTAAAATGTGAGGGATAAATTCATAGAAAGACAGACAATTTGCATGAGATTAGGGGTGTAGTGAAAGTTTGTGTAGGTACGAGTGTATGACCAACTATCATGTCCCTTCTACCTTTATTTTGATAGCTATATATTTTATGACGAATAATGCCGTGTTAGAAGGATTATAATTTAAAGTCTCTTTGTATACCGGATAAAACGAGTTATTTAGGTAACAAAAATTATAATTTATTTTTAAATGAAATACATATTTTTCAGTATAAGTCAATTCATTTGTAGGTAGTTGGTTCATTATTCGTTAATAGATTAATAGATAGAGCCATCCTATATTCATATAAGTACGCCATTGTTAGATTTTCTTTGTAAAAAGAAAACAATCTGAAACTTGTTTAGGGACGGAAAAAAGCTCAAGTGGATTGAGATCGGTTTATCATATTTTTTTTGGATGACGAGGGAACCCGCAGCCGCTACCTTTTGGTGCGCACTGGGTAAACCCCCGGGTGTACGTATTAGCCTGCAAACCACGCACAACGGGTTAACCACCCTTTATTAGGAGGCGACATGCTCGTAGTCTATAAGGCATAGAGCCAGACCATTTTTACCTCCACAAGATTGCTCTTGGTGAGGCTTGAACCTAAGACCCTTAAGAGTTCCACACATGTTTTAACCACTATACAGACTCCATCCTTGCGGGCGGTTACATTTTTACCCTTAATAAATTTGGTTACATTTTTTTATAACATATAAAACTGTAAAACTACTAAAGTAAAATGTAATTATATATAGGCAAATGATACATACATTTTTATAAAGATTAAAAACATACTCCATACTCAAAATCTTAAAAATAAGATCTAACAAACATCCAATTTGTGCATATTGATCCCCCCGTTAAATTGCCACTCAATTGATTTGACCGATTATAAGTCGACCAAATCAGCAACCCCTAAGTTAGGTAACATGACACTCCTCCTAACCTGCCATTCGTTTTCGACACCGTGTCGGACATATGAGATTGGCCAAATCGGCAACCCCTGAGCTAGGTAACATGACACTCCTCCTAACCTGCCGCCTGTGTTCGACACCGTGTCAGACACCGACACTCGTCTGACACACGTCTAAACAGTAGAATAACTATAAACGAGAAATGAGATGTCAAAAGATTGAAATGGACTATATAAAAGATGAGTTTGAGTAAGAAATGTGAATGACTTATTATCAAAGCAAGTTTTACCTTCAATTATTTATATTTATTGTCAAATACATTTTTTTTTAAATCTTAGGCTGTTTATAACTTTTAGACATAATATATTTGAATCAAATTTAAATAACGTATTCCAAATCCTTAATTCCCAGGATATCGTGTCACGTGTCCGTCCCTATTTTGGTGCTAGCTAGCCCCTACTCCCCTAAGGCCCTAACCCACATCCAAATACGTTTAGGTCACCCGAACCTTGAATCCTGGCGGCTAATTATCCATTTATCATTTCACTTTACCGCGCATGAGAAAAACAACTCATCATCCAAGCAACGGTCACCCCCAAATAAAATATAACAATTCAATCAAACCCTAGATTTTCACAAGGCGAAATAAAATATAACTGCAAAAGATTGTCGGAGAGAGAAAGAAAGAGATGCCGTGATGTAATCACAGTCTCTGATCATGGCGCTCGCTCAAGTTTTCCGCATCGCTGATACTCTTTACCTTGTTCTTGCTGTTTCCAGTATGTTGATTGTATTCTCTCTCTTTTTATCCACAATATTAGTTATAATTTATTCAATTTTTTGGAGTAATTTATAATGTGTTTGGTTTAATGTTTTGTAATTGATTAATTACGGTAAATTATGATGTTTAGGTGTGAAAATTTAATGTTGTTTTTTATTATGTTAATTTTTCTCTCTTATTTTGAATTTTAGTCATAATTTTTACAATAGTTTTGAAGTAATTTATAATGTGTTTGGTTTAATGTTTTGTTATTGAATGATTACGGTAATTTTGATGATTAGGTGTGAAAATTCGGCGATTTACGAAGAAACTCAGGTTTGATGGAGAAACTAGCTGTCTCGGCTTTTCAGACTCGTATGGTGAGTTCGATTGCAAGTAAACCGTTGTTTTGATGTTTATTTATGCTCGGATTTGCGATTTTTGCAGTCGTGATTTTTTGCTGATTGTATAGGTGGTTAATGGAAGTTTGTGAAATTATAGTGTCGATTGCTGAATAAGCTATTCATTTTGCTGTTTAATTATGCCAGGAGTGTGAAATTCAAACCTCTGAAAAGTACATTCAGCTTACTCAAACTGTAAACATAATTTGTCGATTCTTATTGTGTTACATTGTTTGGTGGCACGATTCTTGGAATTAACTTTGGTTTTGTGGAGTGGATGATATGCGATGTTCATTTGTAATTGCAAAATAGCAATAGGAGATTATGGTTTGAAGTTTGTAGTGTTATTAGGAATTCGGAACATAAGATTGTATTATTAGTAGGAAGTCGTAACATAAGTTTGTATTTTATGAATCTTTTAATGAATATTTAGATGTTATGATTCTTGTTCTGATCTTGCTTTTGAATTGCCAATTTTTCAAGTAAAGCATATAAAAAGGAGGGGAATAAGCTGCGTTACTTCTTAGAAATACGGCTACTATGTATGGGAATTGTATATATTTAACAACAATTTCATCGAACGATTTAGAGAAATGACCTGGGAATCTTTGTGTAAATAGGTGAAGTCTGTAGCTAGAATAGTGGAAGGTGATTCGAAAGGTATCTGCTGGAAAGCAGGGAGGTAAAGCCTGTGGTATGGTAACGGGTACTAGAGGCAGAGGACTGGCTCAAACGTTTGGAGGTGACATACATCTCTTTTCAAGTTATGATTCATATTCTTCTATCTTACGTTCTATTGATTTTGTTGTTCATGTTCACCAGTGCACTTCAAATGAGTGTCAGACTGTCAGTGAGTATCACATCCATCATCGTAAAACAGCAAAGGTAGTTATCTTAAGCTTGCTAATCGTTTATTAGATTCGCTTCCCTCTTATACTGGACTTCATAGAGTTTTCTGTGCTGTTGTTTGATTTGCAGAAGCTGGCGAAGCATCAGCGATTTTCTTGAAAAAGGATATTGTAAGTGTCAAGAAGTATGTGCATCTAAAGCTGGATGTACCAACAGAAGCTTACACCATTAGTATACGTGTGTTTTTTCATAAATCTTTTATCAGTCGTGAGTAGCATCATGGCTAGGCCAAACATCCGAATACTCCTAGCTGACAGTTGCTTTACTTGCGATGTCGAATGATTGTCAGTGTAGCCTTTAGAATAGTTGGTGACTGTTGTTCTATTGCGTGTTAGTCTAATTGGTCCTCAAGAGTATAGGTTTTAAGGTTTGTCAAGTAGAGTCTTGTAGTTGTTGCTTAAGGGATCTCACAACTCTGACCGTTTTGATTTTCCTTGTGAGTCTTGTACTTGGAGGGAATTGGTTTGGTACACAGTAGGAACCTACATCTCTATGGTTTTTCTTCTAGTCATTTGCCGCAAAATGGCCATAGGTTGAGCAGGACTCCTACATGGCTACATGCCTTATCAGCCAAACTTATGGTCTATCTTAATGCTCATACATGATCTTATATTAACCTAAAGCTCTTCTGACCCCAGGATTGTAACTGCTAGTAGGACACAGGAAATACTGCTTGGCTCTTTCTTCACAACTCACAAGCTATCTCAACGGGTTACTTTTTATGCCAAGCACCCCTTAAACAAATTAACTTTATATCTCCTCATTGAGCTAAATAGTGAAGTTTGTCCTCTAATGAACACTTGAGGATTAGGTCAATGGATGCTACAATTGAGGCTTGGGGTAGGATGTATCAGAACTCAACGATTTTATTCTCCAAGCCAGTAATTTCTTTTAGGAGAACATCCTCTTTATGAATCTATTAGTTATGCACTTATCCTTAAAGTGGGACCATAGGAGAGAAACTACAAGTCATTGAATACTCTATCTTTACGGTTGTTAAACTAGTAGTCACCAGGGAGACTATACGAAGGGGAAATGTCAAAGTTCAATTTCACACCTTGGAAGTGAGGAAGGCCGAGGCTGTTGTGAGAGTAATATCCTGAAGAAGACACTAACAAGATACAATTAATAGCAGTGGGCCTTTTACTGCAGACTTGCAGCGACCATATGTTGGCTCCTGAGTTGTTGCTTTCTTTTGTGTTAAGGCATGTACCAACCAAAGAACTGTATATGTCGAACATTATGTTTGCTGCTTGCATGATGCTTATTGCTTAGTAGTCGTAGACTGATTACAGAGATGAATTGAATTTCTTGATAAGCCAGTATTGTGATTGGCTGATCTTTATTAATGTAGATGACTTATAATTCTAGGAGGAATGATAATCAGTGTTTTCTGGACATGTTTGAAGGATTTGAGTTTTTAGTGATTGTGATCGTTTTTTAATTCTGTACATAATATTTTGCATGTTTTCTAGATTTTGCATAGAAATGTCTCTGTGATCAGCAGTTATGTAAATCATCTATGGTTCCTAGATTTGCATGGTTGCTAAATTGGCACCCCAACTTTTCCATGATAGTTTTTAATACGGAATATATGCATGGAAAAATTGATTTAGAGAGGAGCAAGGTGCACCGCGTTGATGAGGGGTTTGCACACATAGCCAACTGTTTTCGGTAACAATTTTTTAATTTAATGAAACTTGGTTTGTTTTGTATCAACATTTAGACGGTAACTTGGCTTGATTTAAAATTTTAAATGTCATCGAATCAAGTGATTGCGACATGTCAGTAGTTAGTCCCTGTATTGTGCTCTTTGGTTTTCAACATGACCAGTCTTTTGGAGGTTAAATTTCCTAAGTATGGTTCAATCCTATCTGTAGCCTTTAATTGTGAATGTCTTGAAAATATGCTCGCATTTGTCTCGGTTTGAGGCAAACTTCTATCTCTCAGGCTTTTGATCCATTCTACTTTGAGATAAATGCAGTTTAGTGGTTGTCGAATTTCTTATAAGAAAGTAGATGAAGTTCCTAAAAATAATGATTGTCTTGTTGATGTGTAATGCCGTGTTTTCTTATGCCTTGGAGTTATGGCTGTGATATTAATATATGTGCGTTGAATGATGATTGTATATGTAAGTTTAATGCAACTGTGTTTAAGAAAACAAATACTCAGTAAGTTCTTCTAAGCTATGGATGTACTACTTTAAAGAGGAGCCACTGAAAATTTCAATGCTACACATTGCCTGAACCTCATGTTTAGCTGCATCTTTCCATTTGTTGGAAACTGCTTGGTGTTTTTATTAGTCATTTTTATAATAGGATGGATTGGATGATAATGTTCGTATTCTAATATCACGGCTCATTTGATAATCTCTTTCATTGGCTCTTCAATTTTCCAATTAATCTCAAGCTAAAATACTTTAGTTTCTGCCACTTGAACATATGTGTCTCCATCACCCCTTATATCATAAAACTCTGCTATCACAATCTTCTTATCTTAATGTGTTTGGTGCTCTTGGTTGCTAAACAGTGCAAAAGGGATCATATGTGGTTGATTGAAAACTACTTTCACATTCCTTTTTCTCATTTATCTTTATTTTTGCAACCTCTCTAACCCACCAGCATCTCTGTTCATATTTATCTTTGATCTGGGTGCATCGTTTAGTAATTGATTGAAAGGAAACTTGCTGCATTAATGTTCTGATATAGAGCAGAAGGTTGATGCAAAGTAGTGCTCTGATTGATACTTTGACCGCATCGCCTTTGGCATTGTAGTTTGTACATAAAAATATATACCAAACATAGTTTGAAAATAATCGTTGTTAAACCAATCTAATTCAGTCTCATAGTAGATTCTAATCCGCATTCCGCAATCTTATTTACCTTTCCATCTTTAAAATGTTGCCTTCAATGGTCCCTGCACAAGTAACTCACGATAGTTAGGAGGCTTGTCAGGTGTCTTGTGGTTCCTTCTAGTTAAGTCAGGCTGTGAATGCAATGAACTTATTTGTAACATGCTCTCTACAGACTTCAATTGAATTGGTATTACTAAATATTTGTTTTTTTTAAAATCTTAAAAAACTTTCTTGTTGCTTAAGTCAGAATGTCGCCTTTCCCCCCCATTCTACTCCGTATATAAGATTTCTGAGATATTATTGTCGTTGCGTACATCCGACCCCCCTTACCCCGCAATTTGCGGGAGCCCTTGAGGCACTAGGGCCTGGGGTAATTGATTTATTTCTAAGAGAAATACCACTTATTCATAAGCAAAATCACGCTGTTTGTTTGTAGTCGAAATAAGTGATCTAACAGTGGAAAACATAATACAACTGCAATACCCCACTGCCTCAAAGGCTTTCACCTATCATATACTATGGGGTCGTTTAAATTTTTTTTTGTGCTAAAATCACAGTAAGTTTATTTGTGCTAAAAGCACAGTAAGTTTATTTGTGCAGTAATCCGCAATGAAAATTGTGTTTATTAGCTACTATTCTAGTGTTCCATAATTTGAGAAACACACATGTAACATATTAGTGAGTCACTTTTCCCCATTAAGACTCCAAACAATAGTGTATCTCTTAGGTAGAAAAAAATAATATATATTTATATACAATGCAGTATACACAAAAATATGGATCTAGACTTTTGAGTACAATCTACCTGTGAAGGTTTGAAATGGATATGATGTTGATCTGCCTTGTTGAAATTCCATGCTGTAGATATTCTGTAAATCGGATTCCCATTGTAAAGAATTTGTGATTTGCTGTATATACCAAACAAACAAAGTCAATAAGTAGTCAGTGAGGGAAAAAAGATTACACCAAAGGTAATGGTTAAGGATTTGGTGATTTACATTGAAGCAGGAGGTGTCAAAAAATGTCTCAGGCATTGACACTGGAGTGCTCCCGCTTCTTCGGATCCCCATATCAATTGAGTTTACAACTTCGGATCCACAAACTGGATTTATTTGTTGAATGGGATTATATTGTGGGTAGTTGGGATTAGTTAAATCTGGTGATACTCCCATTGTCGGTAGACTGCTTGAGCATACTGCTAAAACCTGTTGATACAAATGTTTCAGTGATCAGTAACAACTTATTTTCAAACTTGTATTTATTTTTTTTTGGCTTAGAGTTATCTTCATGATAGTTATTCTTACCTCCTTGCCAATCAAGTCATCAATGTTGAATTCAAGCCTAGGATTGACAGTAGCCAGCTTCATGGACAGAAACTGTTTCAGACGAACATGAAGTACAAATTAGTTGACTATTGTCATTAAGCCTATTGCAATATAGTTTGCTGATCATCAAGTATTTCTGTTCACCTCAACTTGTCTTTGAAGAGACTGAACATAGTTGATTATTTCATCGAGCATTCCTGCTTTTCCTGTGATTTTGTTACACCCAGGAACCAGATCTTGTAGATATCTCATTCTTTCACTAATCTTTTCTCTCCTTACCTAGAACACACAAGAACATAGGTCATATTTTAATGTCTTCAGTTAAAGTTTACAACTCTTCATTTCTTAGATGGTGTGCCCTTTTTCAGTGTGAAATATATTCTTTAAGCTGGTTTATTTGCTTACCCTTTCAGCTAAGCTGTGGCTGTCAGTGGCCTGGCCTCGCCGTGCCCTGACATGAATGTAATCTTGTTTCTGGCTCTCGGAAGCCTTAGAATTATCCTTAGATGTACACGCTGAAGTTTGCTTATCTTTCTTGTCGTCATTATTGCCACTAATATCTTGTTGCTTGTTCTGGCTGCTGTTTTGCTCTGTGATCTTCGATTCTTCTTCTGCCGCATTCACCTTGCTTCTTTTTGACCTGTTAACTTCTTCTGATTCTACTACCTCTTCTGCTACCTGGTACACATTGTTCAGAGTTTTACTGACTTGAAAACATTTCCATGTCCAATTGAGCCAAAAACTCTACATTCTTTGGTTTGGAATGTGATAGAATAAAGCCAAATGATTCTTTTATCCTAACGTAGTAATTATTCTAATTGCAGCTTTCATTATGGATAATGTTGTTGTCTTGCAACGTATTGAAAACACAGAAGGGATCGTTACCTTTGGTATCATCAGGTTCCTTTCTGCTTTTCTCTTCTTGAAACTCTCCCTTCCAGTTCCTGCATTCAGCTTCTGTTCCGAAGTGACATTCTCCCCCTTCTTAACATTGTCGTGGCTTGTCTCCATCCCGCCTGCCACCGCCGGCACAATAGGCGAACCACTGGCAGTTCTAGAAATAGCATAACTCATCCCATAAGGACTACTATTGACCTGACTAATAGATTCCACTCCTGAACTTTCAACTGTCACTCCGCTTTGTTGTATTCCAAAATCCATCCACCCGTTTTCAATACATGGGTCTGTCTTTATGGGCCGGTTCATAAACTCATTCAGCGTTGGCCCACGATCCATATTGAGGGTATGGAATTCTTGTGCTTGTGGAGGTAAAAAAGAGAGCATGCTTAACTCATTAAAGCAGCTCAGTTCCTGCTCTTCTTGCCTCTTCATTACCATTTTTTGTTGTTCCAAGACGCTCATATCCATTCCTTTAACTCCAGTGACATTTGAAGTCGTGTTCAGGCAGTGTAGCATGCCAGGGTATGCTCTATTCATTGCCTTTGATTAGATTTAAATTTGGTAAAGCTCACAAAAAAAAATGATTGCTTAATGTTGTTACTAAGTCTTAATATGTGCTCAGCAGTTTGTTGTCTTTTGCTTTTTATCAAGGTAAGGTAAAAGTGAAGTTGGTGCACTGAAAGGATTATGCAGGCTTTTGGTACCTAACACAAGCTGTTCATGCGCAAGGTACTGAAGTATGACCCTTTCTTTTCTCACTCTTTTTTTTCTCTCTTTGTTCTTTTTTATTTGTTTTAGTTTGGATTCAGTTTCATTTGTGTGGTTTCCAAATTATGTGAGAGAGGAAATGGTATATATAAAGGAGGAAAGGGGTCACCTCTGGAGTCTGGACTGATTTATCTGACCCTTAAGAGGCTGCTATCTGACGTAAGTATCCAGAATAATTATGAATGAACAGTGGAAATATTTATCTACCCAGTATGTCTTGCATCCCTCTTAAACTTAAAACGGGTACCATCCGTTTTAAACTTAAAACGGGTCAAATACTACCATATGATTGAAATAAAGACAACTTTTGGTAATTTCTAGGTAACAAGTGGGGTGATTTGTCATGTATTTAACTTGTCTTAAGCTTAAGACGGATAATGTCGGTCTTAAATGAGAAGTTGTGTTATCTCTTTTTACTAATATAATATTTCTTCAAATATATTTATGGTATTCTTGGTGGAGCCCAAGGTGGCAAGTGGAGAGAAACGAAGTAGATAGATGAGAGATAAAGGGAGAGGGGCAACTGGGGCAGAGAGCCATAGAATGAATCCATAACTAGAGGCTGTGGGTTGTGGGCTCCTCCTGACAAATGACTGCCACGTGGTCTTGTCTAGCCAATAGCAGAACGGATATTTATAGAACAAGGTAGTTCATGCTTAACGGGATTTGATTATGAATTTTTTATTAATTCCATGTGATTAATGCCATGAGTTTAGATTAGTTTAAGGAGTATAAATGTTTGCTTAGTTTAGGAAGTATTTAAAGGAAGCCCCACTATGATATCTGCAATCAAGCTAGGCGCCTTTATTTGGGTTTATGCCCATAAAAAAGTGTACACATGTCAGACACTGAATGTGTCCACCTAAGATATTGCAGCTTGATGATGTGTAATTTAGTTGAATTGCCTTTCAGCTGAAGACACTGCAGTTATTAAGGATTTGGGAATATATGCTGACAACTTACCAAAATTAGCATCTTTGATAGTAAAATTTCTCCTTTAACATGTACTTTGGTTTGAAGGACCAAGCATTAGCCATTAGCTATACTAGATCTTACTTATCTCAGCTGCAACTGTCGATTTCTGTGCGGGTGCATTTCCGAGTGTCTTTTTTTCACATCTTGTTTTCGGTAGTTAGCAGTGAACAGTGACGGGATATTTTACTCAAATAATCGAGTAAGATAATATAGGCATTAATTCATGTTGCTTGGACTGTAATTTGGTTTAACATAGGCGAAGTGAAATTTCCGCATCTCCATTTGTTAAGGATAAGATGTCTGCTTCAATTACTTAATCTACAGATCTTGGCAATCTAATTATGTCTGCCCTTGTGGGCTTTGTGGATAGTGATAGATGAATTAACATAATCTTTCCTTTAGTTTCGCTGAAGAGACAAGCTACCTATGCTGTAAAAGCGTAGAAAGCAACCTATAATATTCTCTAATCAAAATCTACTGCTGATTAGCAGCTAATTAAGGTTATGTCTTTTCCCATAACAAGCTGACTGATGGCAATTAGCATGCACTTATTCTCTGATTTTATAGGTGTTCACATATAGTATCAACTAATAGAATTCGGTCAGTTCAAATATATGCTTTTGCATATGTTCAGATATATTTTGCGTAAAAAGTTTTCGTTTTTTTTATCAGGGGCATTATACATTTCTAGTTCATAAGCACTCGAGATCTCTGACCATTCACCACGGTTATCCCATGTTTGTACTTTAGTCGTTTGTATACTGTCTTCTGTGTATATAATCTGTTAATAAGAATGCGCTGCTTCTACTAAATGATTAGGTAAATTTTTCCTTAGATTTACCACATCACAATTATGTTCCTATATGGCGGTTCATATAGGGCAATTTTAAGGCATAACAGGACTATGTTTATGTTGCTGTATGCTGTATTTCTGTTGTAGTTAATCTTGATTACTTTTGCAGATTACGCTTAGATACCATTTTAAAGCAGATTATTTCCGAATTCAAGTTTCCATATTATAAACAAATATATTTGGTGGGGAGGAGTCCAGTGAGGACGAAGGCTACTTCCATTATCAACTTAATGGGCCCTGCAATTCAAATGTCTATCTCCCTCCTTTTCTGCTAGTAAGTCTTTCTCCTTTTCTTTCTTTTCTAGTTGCAATGCATCCACATATAATGGCCCTTCTTACCAAAAACTACTGTCATTTGGGACCTCTTTCTTGAATTTTTCTTCTATCACTTTCATCCTTGTGGCCTCGGATTTAATCAACTAAAAAGGGCACCTTTTCCTCTGCTTATCTTCGGTTCCTAGCGTCTGTGGCAAAATTGAAAATATAGCCAGTGTTCTCTATATTTACAGTTTACCAAAATTAATTCATGCTTATCCATTTAAATTTGACATGAGAGTATATGTCACTTTTTGGTTTTTGAAGTTAGCATCAATTAAGTTTTCTAGTGTTGATTCGTTATGATATTGATAGATTTTTTAGTGAATTGCAGCTTTTGTTGACCGATGTTGTCTTTTAATTTTCGTAGCATCATAATATGATCCATTTTGATTTTTCTAAGTTGCCGGTTAGACTCTTGAGTCATGTTTGAGACATTTCAGTTTGAAGTGTGCATGCATGCTGTTTATTTTTTCTTATAAATCGAGTAGCAATTTTTGATTCTAAGAAATTTTCAGTGTGGAAATGATCTAGTCTGACCCATCTAAACATGGCATACAATGTGCAAGGTTTTAGAATAACATACTTATGCTTGTGAACTTATTTATAGTTCGGAAAATGCATCTAAGCTAGTGAAAGTATTCTTGCGAAAAAGGAATGATTACAATAGGAAAAATAACACAAGGAAGTAGTTGTAGTTCCAGCATTTTCGCAAGGGTGAGTAAAAATATATGATATCATTGATATGTTTTTATAGTTATAGCGAGGGATACAACAATAATTGAAGTATGTAACTGCCCTAATTAAGTAAAAATAAAGAAAAGATAGATGGGTCATTGAGCAAGTAATTGAACGAAAATGTTATACTTCATCCGTTTCTAATACATAGCCCTGCAAAACTAACCCAAATGTTAAAAAAAAGGACAATATTTGCGGCATGAGCATGTTATAAAATCTTGGTATTGGTTGTAGTCGCAGTAGCGGTATAGTTGACCCTTAACCTTCCCTCGCAGACAGATCGCGGTGACTAGGTGATTTCTTGGGAGATATCTTGTATCGGTATAGTGACATTACAATACAATCGGCCGAGATTTTGAACCATGACTCATGAGCGACTAATGTCGTGTAGATGATGTCACATTTTTAAATTTTAATTGAAACAAAAAAGATTGGACACTTTTTTTAGTTTAGTTGAAAAGCAGATAGCTTCCAAGTCGAAGGAGTATCTATAATGAATCAACACATTAAAACCAAAGAAAAAGGATAGGGGATTGTCAATTCTGGGAATTATGAAGGTGGTCCTGTTAGAATCTATGGTGGAAATAAATAGGTCTTCTCTATACAAAAAAGCAACGTTTGAAGAGAGCTAATAAGAGAGAAATTTAAAATAGATAATATACAAACAATAATGTATATTGTGAAAGCTGCCAAATTAGTAAAAGGGCTGTGTGATTCTCTCTATAACAATTTTCAGACTTATTATGTCATTCGGCTACTGAAGGCTTTACAGCTTATTTCTCAATCTGTTCTAATCCCACCCCATTATAATGATCTTCAATTCTGCATACTTGCTATTGCAACCATATTAGTCAAGTACTTCATTGGGTCTTGTAATTTGCGAGTTATGAAAGTCAGATGTACGTAGTCTTACCCCTATTTTACCAATATAAAAAGACGGTTTCATACTACTTCGCAATAGAAATAACCGTGTCTACTTAAAGTGAGTCATTTCGCTTTATTGTATCATAATGTAGAACCCAAAGAGTAACGGGTCATTGTTTAATCACAAATTCTCATTTAAGACGGGCACTATCGGGTCAACTACATAACAAATCACCCCACTTGTTACATAGAAAATACCAACCATAAGATAGTATTTGACTCATCTTAAGTTTAAGACGAATTATGTCCGTTTTATGCTAGACTTACGGTTGTTTAATATTTATGAAATTTCTTCATAAAACACTATTGGAAATGGAATTGAAGGATTCATGACATCTAATATCACATATATATCATACTTAACCCGACGCATATCCGTCTTTAATGAAGACGGGTCGGATCCTCTTTCACAAGGAGGCAAATGGATCCCCACCTGCCCTCCCACTTGCCTCCTTGTGAGAGGAAATCCGACCCATCTTTGATAAAGACAGATATGCGTTGTCTTTAATGAGAATTTGTGTACTAAACCCTATTGGAAATGGAAATTAGTTATTTTCTTTATGTCTTACATATTTGCCGTCATTGTTTCAATTTTCAAGAGGTAATTGTTTAAAGGGTGAGTCACAGACTTACAGCTAACTGGGGATGTATTAAATTAAGAGTCATGTCATCTTATCGTTCTACTGGTATGATCTGAATGGAAGTAATAATAGAAAAAGATGGGGTAGAAGAGAGAGAGAGAGAAATAAGCCGGCAGTGAGAGACATGCAGCATATCCGATGGGAAGGGGATCCCATTCTTTCCTTACCTATCTTCACTGAAATTAATGGCTTAAGAGAGGGAGAGATTGGCTTTGAATTATAGTCTTAAAAATAGGAGAGATGTTTCTGTCCTTTCTTGCGGCTGCAAATCCTACAATTATTAGTAATCATATGCATATATGAATAAATAGTAAGTCCGGCTGAAAACTGTTATATTTTGTCAAAGACGGGATAAATGTGATCCATATAAGAGGAAATGTAACTAGATCAATTTTCTAAGCTATAAAAGGATGTTTATCACGTGGTCACATTTGTTATTAAAATGACAACATTTGACCTGTCTTTTTGAAAAGACAAAAATGGTCTGTTTTTAATGAGAATTTGTGATGAACAAAAGTGAGCTACATATATTACTCAGTATATCACTAAATCACTGATATTACTCCGTATATCTAAACGGATTCACTATGTATCCGAAAATATGTGAGGAAAATTTTAAATTACCTAGTGAATTAGCTTAGATTATTTGATATAAGTTATTATGAGAGAATGGAATAAGAATACAAAGAAAATAGAAGGTTGTGAAGTTGCTTGATAGAAGGCCATGAAAACAGACCCATGTAATTAGCTATGTTACTCAGACTCGTTTAGACGTATCGTACATAGGTGCGTGTCTTAAGTGTCGGACTCAATTATTTTTATTATGAAAATTGTGCATATTTTGGCTTAAAATAAGGTGTTAAACAAAGGTATGCTGAAAAATATGAAGTGTTACCTTGTGACTTTGTGAGCCCTAAGGTCCCTCATTAATCATAGGTACATAATGACTCAGTGTGTGGTTAATATGTTAATATTTGTAGGGAGTTGCAGACATTAACTCGTAAAATTATAAAAAATTATACTCATTGCTTAGGTTTGAATTTTGTCCACATTAGTTAGTTTAACCAGTAAAGTCTTAAAGAATGATACTTATATCCTAGTTTTGAATTTTGTTGTCATTAAAAATAACTTTTACTTTCTTCACACAAATAACAAATTTTTCTAAAAGCCGGCTGTGTACCACTACATTAAGACAATGTGCACAACCATAGTTATAAATGCTCAATTCATTTTGGTGTGAAACAATAAGGTGAAATTTTGTAACCCCATCTTACCGGCAAATGTAACTATTATTGAAAAACAAGATATCTTAAGCTGTGACATTCGCTGTACCACTGGGGTTACATTTAATCATAAAATGGTCACATATGCCTTCAGACGAAAAGTGACCGTCTTGCAATGCTCATTTTTCTTGCTTTTCGTGTCACATACTGGAAATGAGTGTGAGCAAAACATTAACTAGGAATGGTGAGGCAACTTTGGTAATATTGTTACATTGTACTTTAGCTATTTCCTTGATGATGTGCTTGTTATGGCCTCCCATTTTGCTCTGTGGTCCTAAGAGAATATAGATATGGCTATCTAAAACTAGGAATCACCATTTATAGTTAGGATTTCGTTAAAATACTCTTCTATGTAGATACATTCCCTGTTATGCTTATTTTGGGAAGCTTTTTTGACTTCATTTTTGTTTCTTACTATCATCTTGAGGGATGTGCCACAGTTTAATCATAAATTTTGATAATGGAATGGTAGATACATGACATACATCAACCATGACATTGGAGGATTTTTATACACGATTTAATGTCAGATATCCCATCTCTTCTCTTCTATGATATTCTTATTTCGGATTAATTGGTAATCATAAAGAGGCAGGAGAACAAGAGTATATCTGTCGATTGTTTTTTCTTTTAATTCAAGTGATTTTCTCATATTTCAGTTCCTTTTCTTGTTGCTAAAAGTCGGTTTAATAAATGATATATTGAGAAATTTGTGAAAGCATTTTTAAAATAATTCTTAAAAAATAAGCATTTGTCGTTTTGGGTCGGATTTAAAACTATTTATCAAAATGGTGTTCACGTAAGATCGGATTTCGCGAACCAAAAACACGGAGGAACACGCCATTGGCAATGACGTGTTTCTAGTGAGTAAGAAAATGCAGACTTAGAATTTTTTTTTTCCAAAAAAAAAATATAAATTTAAAGACACGCCATTCCCAATGGCGTGTTTGTTCCGTATTTCAGGTTTTAAAAACCCGAGCTTACGTGGACACCATTTTGATAAATAGTTTTGAACCTAACTCAAAACGACAAATACTTATTTTTTCAGCATTATTTTAAAAATGCTTTCAAATGTAGCATATTAAAGGTCTTTAGCATATCATTAACCGGAGAACAAGAGCTAGCTCAAATAGTAGGAGCGATTTTCGCCCGCGATATAGTACGCTTATTTGAAAAAAAAAAAAGTAACCAAGTCTACTGTTTTACCCTTAACTTGTAAGGGTCGACAATTCACCCACTCCCTTATATTCTATCTATTCTTCCCTATTTCCTTAATTATCTATTCAAGTTTTCTTCCCTATTTTCTTTTTTGGATTGCTTTGTGTGGTCCATATTGAATTGTATGTGGGGTAATCTATTTTGTGTGGCCTAAATTGATTTTCTTATTCCTTGTGCAAAAAGCAAAGGGAAAGAATACATAGAATATGAGGGAGTATTTTTTTATGTGTATATGTCAAATATATCTGTATATGATAAATCAGTTGGTTATGCTTCCGATGGACCATTTTGGTCTGAAGCAATAAGACATGATTTTGTAACCACTTTACAGTTAGATGTAACCACTATTGAAAACAAGTTGATATAAGCCGTGGTTACATTTTATCAAAAAGTGGCAACATAATCCCGTCTTATTTTTCAGACGGAAATGGTCCGTCTGAAATAAGAATTTGCGATGATAAATAGATTATAAATTAAGAGCAATATTTTATCTAATTACACATCTGTGAGCCGCTCGCAAGTTTTTCGAGCCAAGTCAACGTTAGCTTAGCTTGTTAAATTCTCGAGCCGAATCCTAGAGCGGCTTGCGAATTAATCACAGGGTATGATCAATTCGGAGCCTTTCCATTTCTTATTTTTGCTGGAATGATAAAATGATAACATGTATTTTTTAATATTCTAATCTCTTCGTTCATTCTATTTCCACGTGTATGTTTAATTTATATGGCGAAGGAGTCATTTGTAACGGGCGTTTTTTGTTCATAAGCTTGTAACCTTTCACAAGCTCACGAGCTGCAAGTGGAAGAGGGCTTCCGAGAGATCACAAGCTTGTGAGTTGTGACGCTCACAAGCGTATTAATTTTTCATGATTCAGCCCGTTGTTTTAGTGAGTCGTTTTCAGTATAACAAGGAGCAAATGCGTTGGCTTGTTAAATTTGAACGTCAGTTTTCTATGTTATCTTCCAAGCAATAATTATGTAGTACAACAGCAGTTGCGTTACCAATGTTTCAGTTCTTGGTTTTTTGAAGGAAATATATATTAACGTCACAAAATTTCTTCAGTAGGTCTTGCTTGCGACAGATCGGATCTTGCGACGGGTATTTTGTGAGAGAAAATGGGTAGAGGGGACAAGGTGGGGCACCCCTCATGTGCTCTCCACCCACCCTTGATGGGTATTTTGTGAGAGAATATGATATCCGTCTTAAGCTTGCGACGGATAGTGTCCGTCACAAATGAGAATTTGTGAAATTTCTTAGTTTCTGCACCCTTGAACAGTTGATGAGCGCTTATAAGCGCAGGTTTTCATTTACGATACTCACCCCCAACCGTTCTAAGAGCCAACGCTCAGGTTTTCCACACTTGTGTTGCGGTTTTAATGTCGGATTAACCCGCATTCATTATTTTTCCATCTGATCGCCTTTGTCAATATTTTTTCATTACTACAAATTTGTTTAGTGGGGTTGAATAAAGAAAATTGTTGATATGGAATAAAATTGTTTTTTTTGCAACGGTAAAATATAGTACTGTTCACATAACAATTGTACCACTCACTAGAATGACTTTGTCAACTAATTGAACATTTAGATGAAATGTACTCAGTTTAAATGGAACAATGTTGAGAAGGGGGATTTGAACCTGATACCTACTGTCCTCAATACCTCCGTCTTAACCATTAGACTTAGACATTTTCGGTTAATTGGCTAATGAGTCAACAATTTGAAATAGTTTATTTGGAAAAATAGAAGCTAAAATAAATACTCCCTCCGATCCAGACCAATGATAACACTTACTATAAACGGACGATCCACACCAATGGTAACATACCTTATTTAGGCCATAACATTACTATGTTACCCTTATACATTTGATATTTACACAAAATGCCATTACATGGCCTACATATCAACTCCACAATTACATGGCCTATCCACTTTTTTCTTTTTTATCCATTCTTTTTTCACATTTTCTTAAATTCTTCATTTTCTACCATGTTACCATTTGTGTAGATCAGATAGAATAGAGACTAGAGGGTATAAAAAATTTATAAAATGGTGGTTCTCATATGATAGTATTTTAGTATATTACTTGTTAATAGTGGGCCTAGTATGGCCATTTGCAATTCGGTTGTGGGCGTGACCTATTAAGGGCTTGGTCCCTTACAATGGTGACCAATCGATATGCTAATCTCTTACAACAATGACAATTATCCAATGAAAATTTCATAAAGTGACTGATAGCAACTCATTATTACCTAGTCAATGTCCCTTATTTGTCCAATATCATACAATGAATAGACTACCATCAATATTTAAAAATCTCGTAAAATTATTTTTGTACATTATTTGTCCAATATCATAAAATGAATAGACTACCATCAATATTTAAAATCTCGTAAATTTATTGTTGTACGGGTCTACAGGATGTGTAATTGCTTTGCTAAAGCGCTCTAAGTTTACACTCCGTAAGAACTAGAAAACTTTTTTTAATAGTTGGACAAGTTCTAATATAAGAACTAAATTTTTAAATTTTGGGAAGTTGACAAACTATAAACCTGGCGTCATACTTAGAGTCGATAGAGCGCGGAGTCAATTTTAGTGTAATCACTGTAGTCTATTGTCAAGAAAGTTGTGGGATCTTGAGACCCTATTATCATTTGTTTTTTTAATCTTCTACTATATTATTTTCATCAAATAAAAAATCGGTCGGTAATTTTAGCGACCGATAATGAGATTACCGACCGTCGTCGGTCGCTAAGTCTTGTTACTGACCGTTTTGAAATGCGGTCGGAATGTGCGGTCGGAGCAGGGCTGATTCTTGTAGTGGATCACTCCTATCCCATCGATCTAATGCATAATCTCAATCCTTACATTGTTCCTACTCAAACATGAGCATTGAAGTCTAGTACAGTAGCCACCAATAGAAATGGATACCAATTACCAACGAGTAATAGAGGAAAAAATCCTAGTTATAAAAGAATCAAAAGACCCTCATCCCACTGAAGAGTCACAGTTCGATTCTTCTTCATGTACCAGCTAAACTGTAATACCGTAATTCCGATTTGGCTACCTCGCAAAATGATCCTGATACTTATGCTAACTTGCCTTTCAACTCAACTATGTTTCTAGGCAGGTAGTCACCCTACAATCGGCAAAGTCTGTCTCAAATATAATCAACGACACTTGCAAAGCTAGTCACCCTACAATCGGCAAAAATCAAAAGAGTGCAAAGAAAAAGATGGCACGAACAAAGTCCTTCAAACTTTTAAACTAAAAACGCCACTCTTCTATCCGAAATGTTAAGTTCTAAATGACCAAAAAAAAAAACCGGAATTCGCAAGACTTCAGTATTATATGAGTAGCCTTTTAATTTGTGTAGCAAAATTTTCAATGTTGTAGAAAAGCAAGAGAAAATTGTTCGCACGCAAATGATACGAGGAATCCTAATAATCTTCTATTAAGTTGTGTAGACATGTCACTGATTCTCCAGCCATAACACTGTTTACCTTGGTCACATATCTTTGTTTTCCTGTAAAATGTCATGGATTGGTATCTAAAGAAAATGTGCGCGTATCTTTCTTTGAAGGTAATAAAGAAGACTTCATATAAAGAACTGGGGAAAATAGGTGCATGAACATATGGTACTTAAAGCGTCCATTAGTCTTTATAGAACACTTGCGCAACAAAAGGAAATTGAGATTATGAGATAGTATTACCAAATGATGTATGCTGAGTTTTTGTAACATTCTCTCAAATGCACGCGATGAGTCCTTCAAAATTCTCTCTTTCTTAAATAAGCACTACATTATGTAACTGAGACTACTCTGAGAGGGTTGTACTGAAACTCAGTATTACCCGTTGGCGACCTATGTTTTAAATCGCCTCTTACATCTTTCGAATCATTTCAAGTATGTGTGCATGCATGCAGCCATATGAGCACAAAATTCAAATTGTCAGTAAGACGAAAGTAAATTTTTTTTTCCGGTAACGTGGCAGCAGTCCTAAAGACCTGCTACTATAATAATAATAATATAGAAAAATAGAGAATTGACCTACAATATGCAACAAATTTGGTCAAAGATCACGTGAAGATGTCTAAAAAACAGAAATGCAAGAATGACAAATAAGGTAGGGGACGATGTACCTGGAAAGGAAAAAGCCCAGCTCTTCAGACTCGATTGATACAAATCATTAAGGAGGAAGTACCAGGCAAAGGGCCAAACATAGTGCGCAATTAATTCATTACTGGACACACATTCGTTTAAACAATGGACCTATTTGCTTTGTCTATATAAAAAACATTTGAACAATAAATAGATGGTGTAAAAGATTAAAAGCTATGCATGTACTTTTCTAAGAAATTCTAAACATAAGTAAGGCGGAATTTGCCATATTTATTAGAACGGGGAATTGATTAGGATTAAGATGTTTTTCATAAGTCGTTGCTTCAACATATTCACTTGTGTGTCTTTGTTCCTACGTAAGTCATAGGGTTTGATCATCTTACTGGGTTGGGTTTTTTCATTCGCATATTCAACTGTCTAGTTTCCATCGCGTAGTCAAAAGTCATAGGGTTCGGTTCATCGACATATTATTGGTAGTACCTCTATCCTATATTAATAACTATCGACAAGAACAATTACCTAAGACTCTAAGAGTACTCACTATATCGACTCAAAACACCCTCTATTTTTCACTATTTGTTTGTGAAACAAGTTCCTTCCAACTACACTGACACACTTGTTTTTTTTCACTTAACTTATTTTAGTGAAAATTGTTACGAGTATAAAACCCATCTTGGGACTCCAACCCTTAGCTTAAACATTTCGTTGAGATGGTTTCATGACATGGAAGGTCATCACCCTCATTTCTAAAGTGGAATAATAGCTCCAGGTATGGGGAGGTCAGCCGTTTCATCCACATTTCAAGCCCAAAAGGCATTCTTGTGAGGGGCGTGTTATAGTATAAAATCGATCTTGGAAATCCAACCATTAGTGTAAGCTTTTGGTGAAAACGGGTTCTTAACAAAAATGGTTCACTATTTTACTTACACTACAAGTGCTAAGTGCTTGTATATATAGTTGCATATTTCTACTTATTAAATACAATTAAAATTGTATTTTGAAAGATAAAGGTTAAATGAAGGGGTAAAGTAAAACATTAATTGGTTCATAATTGTGAAAAAAAAAATCAAAGGAAGCATAGTCTCAGACTCTCAGGTAGGGAAAAGGTATTAGGATCCTAATTTAAACATTAACTAGTATATTGTGATGTACCTCATTATACTAGTATGGAGTTGCCTATACAAAATTACAAAGGCATAAGAATACTTACCAAGTAGTGAAGGGAAGTGATTCACGTGGAAAGATGGGAAGGGGAAAAGATTTGTGTCAAGGACCCTCTCCGGCAACAACTGACAACTTGACAACAACTCCATAATCATCAACTCTTTTGCCTGCATCATTAATTTGCAATCAAAGATCAAATGGTCAATCAAATCAACACCAACTTCTTTACTCCATTAATTTGTCAACATTATAAATAAAAATCATTGTTTGAAATATTACACTCTGTATGTAATATAAGTAGTTACTAATTGGAGCATATAGCATACTTCTTAACGTTCATTTAAGTGTGTATTGCAAGTTAAGAAAACATCATGGTTCTCACTTGGAACTTGGAAGTTCTAAGTTTCTACTCCTTTTTTTTTCCATCTACCGTACCATGTTCCGTATATATATAATTCTTTTCGACCTTTACCATATGACATACACCATTCTTTCAGACCTTTGAAATTAAAATTGTGCACAGCCAAAGATTCAAACAAGGGTAAGCGTTTTTCCATAAGAGAACAATGTTAAAATAAAGTACTCGGAATTCTTTACATCAAACCATTAAAAGAAAAGTTAAATTATTGTGATGGTAATTACGTCGATAGCTCGCTCACTAGTCATTTTAGAACCTCAAGAATTAAAGTATTTAAGGGTACATTGAATTCAAGTTACAATGAGATGCAATCAAGCACCAAATAGTTCTCCTAGGAAAAGCTTAAGGTTGCACCTGAGAGGCTCAATTATTGCCAAGGCCTATTCAAAGTTAACAACTTGATGTGTCCCAAAGACCCAAACCTTATAAACCAAGGCCTAAGTGAAGGTTTTGAAATCGGAAGGCACACCCCGGAAGTCTAAGTATGTCTAACGTCTTGGAACGACTAGCATTTTAAAAGTTGGGTAGTGAAATGATATTCATAACATAAACTTCTCTTCTGAAAAATACAATCTGAAACTTCAGCTGAAACAAAACATATATTCTTGTGTAAAATGGTTTTGCATTAGTGTTATCGTAAAACCAAGTTCCATTTTACTTATATAGCCCCAATAAAATTAATTACCATCCCACTATCATCTTTTGCAATAAGGGAATCAACGTCTTCTATTGATAGTTTTACAATGTTAGACCGTACTACAAGAAACTTACTCAAAGCAAAATTTGAAAGGAATATTAAGGTCTAAATTTAATCCCAGAGTGAAACCTGTTACTTCCCGCTAAAACATTGGTATACATGAAAACACAAATTCTCAAATGTGACGGGCATATATGTCACAAGCTTGTGACGGGTCAAATAATAATTACATGGTAGAAAAAGACAAGTCATTTGTGATTCCATAAGCTTGTCTTATTTATCCAAGTGAGAGATAATTCAGATATAATTAACTCGTTAAAAGTATGTGACAGATATATCCATCAGAAGGGAGACTTACTGGAATGAAAGTTGACGAGAATTACCTGAAGCCTGAAGGTAAACGAAAAAAAGGATCCTTACCCTTGATTAATTGGGATGATTGGGGCCCTTTCATGTGGGTTCTTTCCAACTGTAAAGAAACCAGGCCATTATAAAAATTAGTCCGGCAGAATTATGATGGTGCCCAGTAGAATGTAAACCAAGTCATGATAACCTTCAAATCCAGCTGTCTGAAATAAACTCATTTGATAATAACTAAGCTAATAAAGATATTTTTATACATACATCAATGATTCAATATATCGCAAGTTTTTTTTCCTACTAGACTGAAAGCAACCTTGTGTGAGGTTCAAAAGTTATCCAAATGACTCTTTAATCGAAATATTAAGCTTAGTCATTAATCACCAAATGACTGATAAGCTCGGATATATCCGTCACTTGTTCTGTTTCACAACACGGTAATAGTTAGTGGCAGAGCCATTTCGAATTCTAAGGGGCGAAAATTTCATTAGAGACTAAAATAATGTGATAAGGTAAATCGGAATAATTAGAAAACTTCCGATTATTTAATATGGGGGAGACTGCCCTACCCGCCCCCGAGCTTCACCACTGGTAAATGGTAACAATAGACCCTATGAACCTTATTCGGATCATTTTGTCATATTCACTAAGCACCAATGCACATAATTTTGAAATTATTATTATATGTAGAGGCCATCCGTGTAGTGGAAGTACAAGAAAAAAAGGGAAAGACATGATTACATTGTACACATATTTTTAATGATCAGAAAAATGTCCTGCGTAGAGATGCTAGAGATTATAAAGTGGATGGGTTAGAGATCACAACGTACAAGTTTTCAGGGACAACAATGAGTGGTGGCATCGAAATGATGTCATACCAACTTTTACATGATTTGATCAGTTTCAAGAATTGGCCCCATAATATTCATCACGAATTAAGTTGTTTGGGGTCTTAATATTTGTGGACACCAGCAAATATGATGAGAGCTAAGACGATTGTGATAGTAAGCCATAATAATTCTAGGATAATAGCAGATAATAATAATAATAATTCAAGTAATAACTCCTGCAACTTAGGAACAAAACCGAATTAAAATCTAGGTCCCGGAATGAATCAACTGCTCCATATTAGGATAAAGGGGTACAATACCATTAGTGTGTAGTAAACTGTGGTACAGATGCAATCTTGTATGGAGTAATGACTACTGAGATTATGTTAATTTAGAGACTTTAAGTTTCCGCGTCGAAACCCTAGGGCCCTTTCCCATTGTTTAGGTGAGGGGATCTGAACATTTGATAGTGAGTTAGATTAGAGAGAAATGAAGGGACCTTCAACTTCCATCCTACAAAGCAAATAAAATTCTTACAATGTAGGAGAAAATTTGAGAGGAAAACACCCTTTAATCCTCCTTCCCTTCTTATGTCTTATCCAAATAATGACTGAGTTTATCACTTCTCATCTTAAAGCCAGGTAGCAAAAAATGTATTCAGGTTAGGTTAAGATAATGTATTGGGACTTTTGTTGGTCTTCTAAGAAAACGTCTCATACAAGACTCCGCGTTTTATAACGGCAGACCTATAGTTTCGTGTACAGCTTCCAGTGATGTATCCAAACAACTCAAAATGATTTTTTTCCCGCTATTTGAATGCTTAACATTATAGGTGAAGCCTAAAAAATCCAAACAGTTACGACGAAACACTATCTTGGTAAAAGATGAACTTTAAAGATCATGAAAAAGTCAAATGATTGACTAAGTATACATTTATTATATGATCATATCGAAATTCATCTTACTTTTATCATACTAAAACAATTTATTAATTTTTTGGAAGAGGAGAGCTGGAAGTTAATGACAATTGACAAGTCTGAAAATAGGCTTTCAAAGTTGAACACAATTCCCTCTTCGGCCAGTGGTGATAATAGAATAGGCTAAGCCTTAATCTCAAGTTGTACTTTTCATCAATCATAGATCGGGCACTTGGTTGATCTATTTATAACATTTAGGGCCGAAGACAAGGTCCCTAAATACTACCTGATATTTGGGCCTAAATATTATATACAGTATAGATCAAGCATCAAATGATAGATGGGTGGGCCTAAATTTTTCATCGCAACATTTATTTACATTTGATTAAAATACCCACACAAAATTAACAGTAAGTGAATTGTACCTCTGATGTACTACCACATATAATGTAGTTTTTGAGCATTACAATAAAGTTTTTGAGTATAGTATTAAAAATTATGACTTATACTATAAAGTTTTTGAGTTTATTAATTTGAACATTAAGGTAAAAAAAAATTACAATAAAACTCAAAAAACATCATATATAAAATGTAAAATGTAATTTATAAACTTTAAAAAAGTCGAAAAAAATGCACAAAAACTCAAAATCAAACTACTCTGAAGTATTACCTCCGATGTATAATCCTTTTTCTCCAAAACTAAAATGGTAAACAAATAAACGGGACTGTTAGAACATGCAAACGTGTCGGGTCGCACCCAAATGGAGGAGGGGACCAAGGGAGTATCTATAATCAAGTGAGACACTCTTAAATGTAGTATGGCGGTGGTGCCGAGTGAGACAATCTCTAATTCTTGAATGTAAGACAAGCTTATTCTAGGTAGCACGAAAACGGACACGGACACGGACACGACACGGACACGCTATACGTCATCTCGTGAAATTTAGGACACGGGACACGGCAGTTAAATTTAATAAAATATATATTTTATAGTTGTAAATAGCGTACGATTTTATTTTTATATTGGTATTTGATATTAAATGTAAATAATTGAAGGTAAAATTTGACTTTTACTGTAATTTATTCTCATTTCACACTCAACTCATCTTCTAATCAATCTCTTTTAGTTTTTCAACCTCTCATTCCTTATTTATAGGTGTCCGTGTGTCCGTGTGTCCGACACGGTGTCCGACACGGAACGGCTAGTTAGGAGGAGTGTCCGTGCTACCTAGAGCTTATTCCATAGATGAAAAACGAATAGAAAAAATTACCATTACATGAAAACTTCAAGTGATGTTCTTACACTTGTGTTTAAAGCTAGATGATCCACTGGTACTTCAGCAATGGCCAGCGGCAAGCTATTAATTCAAAACAGATTCCGAAAGTCACAATCACTTCATAAAACACGGATTTCCTCTATTTTATTGTGATCTTTATTATTATTGTTTTTTAGATGTCTCATGAATTACTACGAAAATTTTATTTTTGGTGAATACATTTGATAAAAGATGATTATCTAAGCACCGTCAATATAGAACACATTATGATGACCGAGGCTTAGTGGATGATTTATCACACCTTCCTGTTACTATGTAAGCCCTGCTAGACTCTAAGGGTGCGTTTAGATAGAAGAATTTGGAAGGAGATGGAGGGAGAGTAGGGGATTTAAACTCCATTGTTCAGATATCCAAACACACCCTAAGTGTGAGTAATGTGTATGCATACGCTCATATCTTGTTCTGAAATAGGGAATTCTAGGGTTGGTGCTCGAGACTGCTATCTATACGAATATGTTAAGGTCTAAACTTATGGTTCAAATCTTTGGTCAATAATTCTACAACAAATATAAATGGAGCTGTTCTGAAATGTGTGTTGAAATGTGAGAACTTTCTCAAGCCCGGCAAAGCGATATAACTTGTCCTTAAGGGTAGTCGTATAAGTGCAGACTTCAGACAAATTGAAGGTTAAAAAATGAAACTACACAGGCAAAAGAAAATATGACATCACCATCCCTCTAAATACTCCTTTTTCCCAAGAGTCAAAACAAAAATTCTTTGCACAAAATTAAAGTTGCCTATTAAGTATAAGTGAGAATGATACTAAGATACTACTACTCTTGGCAGATCAACCAATATTTCCCTTTCCTTTCCTTCCTCAGTAGGTCTCTCTTAAGACTGATATATCCTAACACGGGTCAAGTAATACACTACTTGTGTGGATGATACAAATATTTTGGTTTTTCCTATGCATTATGTCCTTATCTTTATTCACCTCAAATGGGAATACTTGACTCGTCTTAACCTTTAGACGGATATCTCCGTCTGAAATGAGAATTTGTGTTTTTTGTAAGGCCCCATTTACATTTTGGCCCCACCAATAGAATTTACTCCTTTAGTCCTTTGCCCACAAGAGTGAAATGAATCTCTACTAGTCTAGCCTTTTTCACAAGTTGGCCATAGCAGCAAAGTATCTCTATCACCTTTTGCGACAAGATATTGCAGGATTCCTTTGCTAAGGCATATAATTTTATCTACTGATCTGCATCTTCTATTAGTATTCGTATTCCTCTAAATTTCCCAATATTTCATGGAACTCAAAAGCTTAGGTCTAAAGGTAGATATGCCAGCCTAGACTTTGCAATGATGAACCGGCACTGCCTGTACCAAAAAAACATAACCCGAATATGATCTAACTCGAACTTTATTGGACCCAAACTAACCCAAGTTGTAAAATGACTTGATAATGACACACCCAAACCAAAAATGACCCGACAAGAACCCAAGTTCAAGCACACCCAAGATGATCAAATCCACACTTGACCCATATGACACATTCGCTAGGTCTACACTACCACCGAGTTTTTCCAAACACAATTAACGTCTGAAACTCAAGGATATTCAACAAATTAGACAATCGTCATTCGTCATTGGCTATATTAAAAAACTCCAATAGAAACATTCTATCCTTCACAAAATTTTAAGCATACTTCCGTACCAACAAGGTTGAACCAGATCCTTGTGGACTTGTGAGCACAGGAGATCAGCAGCTACAGTAATGATCCCCATTTCACAGGGAATCTTCTGTGTAGGGCTTTTCATTGTTTATTAGGACCACAAGCAATAAGTTAGGAAAAGTGACTAGCTCATAACCTTCATTTTAGAATCTTAGATTAATTCATATAGTTTTATCGTGGCCATGTATGACATTTAAACACGCATCCATGTAAAAACCGAGTACTCAAAAGTTAAGCTGATAAAAATAGGCTAAAAAGAATACCTTGAGGTCCAAATTTATATAGGAAAGAACAGTCATTCAACCATCATGTCCACCAGTGTACGTTACACCAGGCCACCAGATGTCAACGTAACTTGCTTTTCAAATTTATCATTTACACTGCCAAGTAATCATCTTGTCATCTTTCCATAGTTCAAATGTACATCTTGTGACTTGCTGAAAGAAAAATGCTTGTCATTTTCACTGCCCTAATTTCCTTCCTTTCCGTAGGTTAATCATAAAATTTCGTTCATGCACTTCAACGCTCCTGGAATACAACAAAACAACAATTACTTGTAAACGACTCCTATTCATATTTTCTTCGTACTTAAGTTAAGAAAGTTGCTCTTTATCATCAAAAGTTTAGACTTGAGAACATATTAGATAACCCTTTGTTTGTCTATTGGCACCGCCACAGGCCCACAGTCTCTTACTTCAAATAATGCTAGTAGGAATTTTAATACAAAAATGCCTAGACTACGCTTCCAACAAAAATACTAATGCCAAGAAACAAATTAAAAAAACCACCACACTTCTGCGGTTCTGCATAAATTCAAGCCACCTGAATGAATGCTACAAGTCACAAAAGGCACGACATCCATATGTTGGCAGTGGTAGACAATATATGCCTCAATCAACGTTCGTACAGTCGATCTGAGCAATCCATGCTACACTAGCTGGGTAGCCAGTGGAAAATGGTTTTGGAGTATTGTTTCTGAGCAAAAAAATCCACAATTCAAATACCAAAGATCTGCCATGAGAATGAACTTATCAATATATGCATGCTTGTGCATGTAGTTTATTTCTTGGCATTTACCTTAGTTCAATTTATCAGGAAAAAATCTGGCTTCAGACAAATTTTGAGGTGACATAAGAGAAAAGAACATGACAAAATAATGTATGTTAGCGCGGATTTTCAAGAGAGAAAACTAGAGCATGTAATAAGAATAAGATCATGAATAGGAAAAAAAAACTTGGCATAATACCTACTCCGTGATATCATCTAGACAAACACAAGATGCTCTTCAACTAAGTTCATCTTTTGCTAACCACAATGGTGTAACAACAGATCTTAGAGCGACTCGTGATGACTAATCAGAAATACAGTAACTTCTGTCTAAGTTTGTTGCTTTCACCTCTGTTTTGTAACAAAACCCCCAGCCCTGTGCTACATTCATTTTCCCAGCAGAAGTTACAAATCACCCTTTATAAGAAATATAAAAAAGTGAGCAGGGTGAAAGACGAACGGGACGAACAGATAAATTGAGAGTTAAAACTCGCAAGAAGATGAAGCCAACACTAACTTCCTCATTTCTTCTATTATTCTCAATTTCATGCTACTTTCTAAAGGCATATGTTCTGTGACAAACAATTTACTTATCTTTAGAACTTAGAAGAAATAACTTAACACGTACAACTATAGAAGGAAATTGGAAACAGGTGAAACTGAAAGAAACAATAATCACTTCGACTCCATACAAGAAAATGTGAATAATTTTGATGTTAACAAAGGACTATGAATCCTTTTCTGACCCATTACGCCATTATACACTATTTTGGCCTAGAGTACTGACTATTTATACTGTTATCTTGTTCGGTCACCCATAAACCTTAGTTTAAAAATTGTGGTTTCCAAGAGCTTCTAGTAACAGATTTCCGAGAAGAGAAACCATCCAATAACAATCCCGCTTAAGCATACGGAGGTCCAGATCTGGACTTTCCTTTTAAGTATTAAACTAGTACAGAGGCCATAATTTTGAAAGAGAAAATAATAAAACACGTAGTAACAGTTTTCGCCAAAGGGAAAAAGAGTTTCTATCAGGAAAATCCTACAGTTCATATACCGAAGAAGAGATCATCTTTTTCTTCTTCTCTCGTAATAAAAGTGATTCCCCTCTCTTCTTTTGCCCTAATGTTCTCTTCTCTTGCTTCACTTTGGAACTTTAATCCCGTGGTTTGAAACGAAACTAGTCATTCATTTTCATAACTTTATAGCTGATAACCTGATTCGCCCACTGGCTTTCTCTCCCTTCTTTCTCTCTGTACCTTGTACCACCTTTTCTTACTCTTTATAAGTAGAATTCATTTCAAACATATTTCCATAAAACATACCCTTAAAGCCTAAAGCTTTACTTCATCTTTTTACTAATAATATCCCTAGCCACGAAAAACACATAAACTCCGTTTTGTCTTCTTCTTTCCAAGTCGCTTACATAAATTACTAAAAACCTACACAATGGCATCAAACTCTCGCAGGAACATGAGCTCTGCATGGACTCAACAACAGAACAAGGATTTTGAAAGGGCGCTTGCTTTATATGACAAGGACACAAAAGATCGCTGGCAGAATATCGCAAGGTTTGTGGAGGGGAAATCAGCTGAGGATGTTAAGAGGCATTATGAAATTCTCCTCGCTGACCTTCAACAAATTGAAGCGGGTAGGGTTCCCTTTCCCAACTACAAGACATCCTCAAGGAAACTCCATGAACTTCAATGATAAACACAGGTATCTTTCAACCAACATGTATAGTGTAGTCCTTTTAAATTACATGTGCAAAAACAATGACGTAAACAAAACTTGTGACTTAAGATAAAATGCAATCCGACTTCTTGCAATAAAGAACGTTTAGATCATGCTTGTGTACTGTAATTAAGCTATCGGCTAGCTGCATTCTGTCAACTGTAACTGAGGTAAAATCCACAAAAAAGGTAGTGACCCATGGCTATAAGCTCGGTTAATAGGTAAACCGAAGAAAAATTTGACAAGTTAAGGTGACCCATATAGTATTGCATGATTATCAAATATGGCATGTTTCAAAGAGAATCTAAATCTGTAGATATTCCTTCTTTATCTAATTATCATGTCTTTAATCTAAGACAAAAGTGCACGTGAGATCTCATACTAACTTGATGCAATATCCCACCTAATTTTGGTCTTGTGCCTTTTTTTTATTTTAGATGTTTGTCAAAGCTTTATTTCAATGCACTAACCTACGCTCAACTTTTACGATGACAATGACCCAAGACATGTCATTTACTTAGTCATCAGCAAGAGTTACTCTGTTTTTGGCTAGAGACGAGGAGTGAATAAATAAATGCAAACACATAGCTTATTATTAACTAGAAGTTTGTAATTCCCCACTAATAACATAAACTACACAGAAATTACTTAGAGCCTGAATCAGACATGCATGAACTTAGACTGTTGCTCTCTCTGAATACCCGGTAACTTGCACGGCTACTGGTTCTGCACTGGTGAGGTATCATATTGACATGCTCTGGTCCCGGGTGTCTTACAGTGCCCAGCGTCTGTTTCGTTGGCTTGGCGGTCATTATAGGCATTTAAGAGCAAAGGCAAATCGGTACCCCTTCCCCCAAAAAATGTGGCAAGGTAGGAAACGAAATGTTGGGTTTCTTATTTAATAAATTCTGCTTTGAATACTTTTGCAGGAAGCTGCAATATCCAAGTTTACTGTGAAGTTCTAGGTTCACACAGCTGCAGCTATGTTTTTGTCTAGAACAAACTTGTGTTCCTCTATCCATTCCTTGTAACAGTAATCTAAATGATGCTTCTCCACCTTAGCTTATGTAATGTTGTTCCGGTATGAAATGTAAGCCTATGATTCTCTAATGCCCAAATCTCATGAAATGAAACGATTAGAGCAAAATTGTTACTTTTCAAATATAAATGCAAGAGTCTGATGTTCTAATCAAGCCAAATTCGATTAAAATAGAACTGCGATCTAAGCTAATCGTAGGTTACTTCAACTCATAACTTCAAAAGCCATACATGTGTCCTACATGCACGGCACTCAAGGCCACGAATTATGAGTATGGAATATGTGCCTGAACCTTACCAATCCAATACAATACTTCAAAAAGTGAGAGAAAGGGAGGTTCACATGACAAAAGTAGAGGAATAGTGATGCATGAAATGTTTAGTAAGAATTTTTGATAACTTTAATGTTATATCATAATGAATTAATAATAATTCTTGAACATCACTCACTCTAGCTCTTTCACTTGAAACCCTTGGTATTTGAAACTTGAAGTTGAGGTTCGATAAGTATAATATTCAACACCCATACCTCGTTCAGAGTAACATAAGTTATCGGAGTAACCTTGCTTAGTTTGCAACCATTACTAGCACAGAGAAAGGGAGGTTCACATGACAAAAGTAGAGGAATAGTGATGCATGAAATGTTTAGTAAGAATTTTTGATAACTTTAATGTTATATCATAATGAATTAATAATAATTCTTGAACATCACTCACTCTAGCTCTTTCACTTGAAACCCTTGGTATTTGAAACTTGAAGTTGAGGTTCGATAAGTATAATATTCAACACCCATACCTCGTTCAGAGTAACATAAGTTATCGGAGTAACCTTGCTTAGTTTGCAACCATTACTAGCACATATAAGCTTACTTGGCCTTTCACATCATACACCATTCCCTCAAATGTGGAAAGTAGCAGACACAGTATTTGTGTTTCTGGCTCAATCAAGACAGTCACCCCATTTCATATTAGGCATTGTTTCTTTTTTTGCGGTCAAAGTTAAAGTATATGCCTTTCTTAGGGAGAAAATTTTTGGTTAATAATTAAGACTTAGAAAGGATTTAGATTTAGTTCTCTCATGTTACATCATACTTTCATAGTGATATCTAATTGGCGATAAAATTGTGTCCCACACAACATTTTACTTAGGATGTCAACATTTGCTGAATGGCAGAGCCCTCATCTTCCAAAAAAAGGTTTTATCTATTACTTGTATATTCATGCAAGGAAGTGCACTCATGTACTGATGCCAAAGAAATGATATTCTCCTACCATATTTGACAAATATTCCTCATCCTGATAAAATTCTAATAAGATCACCATTTAGATTTTGTAATAATATTCGACAAGGGCAAAACAGAAGCTTCACTCCACATATTCAAAAATTCGAGCATTACAAATACAAAAACATAATAAAAGTATCAAAATTGGCCACAAACTAAAATGACTGAGATGCGTAGATAAATAAGCAAAGTACCTCGTCCTTACCCTTCCAAGGCAGCTGCCGAGTTCGCCAAACTGACGATTCAATCCTGAATGATCCTCTTTAGCTCTTAGCCCAATTACATGGTAAAATTAACTTCAGCCCTAATCATACAATGCAAATTAAGTCTTAAGAAACCCTGAACATGCTACTAAATATCACAAATATGGTGGATTAAATAGTACTCCGTAGCTAGGAAGGTAAGATGAAGGAATCCCATGAGGAAAGGGTAACTGTGAATGATTGAATCTCTTCTTAATACATTTCTTGACATTACAACGACACCAAGTAAAGTAGTAAACAACAACTAAGAGAGCAAAGTTAGACAGCATAAATTGTACGATCTCGACACAAAGCTTAAGGTTAATATTTCTATGGACCTCTAAGGCTCTAACAAGTTAAGTCATCAGGCTTCTAAATCAAACACCGGCTATATTGATATTCTTCTATTCCGTTCTTATCAATAACAAGACATATCGTAGTGCGGTAGTGGTAGTACTAAATATATATACTCTTGGCAATTTCCACTATGAACATGGAATAGTTAACAAAAAAAAAATTATACACGTCTTTACACAATGTGAGGGTACGGACTTAACAGAAAATTTCACTTCAGATCCTTTACAATCAAAGATTAAGATACTAAAAAATTCATAGCCACCCTTTTCAAACTAAGTACAAAGATACCACGTCTGAAGCCTTGAGCTGAAAGCCGAAAATGCACAAGCCTATATCACCTAAATTAACCGATTGATCAGAGAGGAACTTTGATAGGATATTAAAACATATAAATTCTTATCGTGTGCATGTGTATTTACGAGCATCTAATAGATGGTCCAAAAGGAGTTGACAGGCACTGATCGAGCTACAGGAACTACAAATATGACTTGAAACGAATACATGAACATAGTTACACAGATGCTTCATAAATCATGAATCATTTACTGGAGACATCATTCAGTGCCAATCAGTAAATCTTGTTCAATTGAGAAAAGGACATCACCAATTAAGAATGAATAACCAATTAAATGAACAGTAAGCCACTAAAAAAATTAATTAATTTGCCACAACAAGGCATATTCCTTAAAACTAGCCCGACATCTCTAAATTGATTGACCTAGGAATTATACTTTGTCTAGCAAATCTACGAGAATAACATCTAAATATAAAACAATCATAATTAACCTCTGAAATTTCCAGGCCTTTTTAAGCATCTCTAAGTTGATTCCCCACTAAGTATATCTGGTTTTGGTGCAAGTACTTCAAATATTTGATTCATGGTTACCGGATTCGCTCGGTACCCCAGGAATCGCGAATCGTAAAAAGCGAATTCTATCATGTTGCTTACTAAAAATACATATAACACACATTCTATAAGAGCGAATCGCGAATCGGTAAGGAGGTATTCATAGCGAATCTGGTAACCATGATTTGATTCCATCTCAAGCTCAACATGGTAATCTAAAATAAACCTCTATTTTCAGGTCTTCTTAAGTATCTACACAATGATAGATTGATATCCTCAAGAACTTCTCTGTTTATCAAACAGAGTACTGTGAATATTAAGAGGGCACAAAAGATCTTCATGTTTCAACAGTGATATGCCAAATTGAAAAACTGATTTCAAGCTTTGATTGGAAAGCATCATATTTTTCGGATTACTCTAATCCTTTCATATGCATGAGAATTGACGAACCTTAGACCAAAACACAGTTTTAATCACTTGCCAAAGAAGCACGGTGACAAAAAAAATATCATCAGATTAACAAGCTCATCATATCTAAATCCTCATTTGAAGTGGTCTTTTGCTTCAGTATAGGAATTTCAAATGCCCGGGGAATATTATTTTCATAATTTTAAATTCCTTTCAAATCGGCAAAAAAATATATATGGTTGAACGCAGGAAATCGGAATTCCAACTGGAATTCTCAAATAACACGCGGCTTGGTAAGCAACTTCCTAAATTTTGCAGAAATTAATTGTATTTACGAACTTACAATTCATGTGTTTCGTATCAACAAACAACCAACCATGGAAGATAGACTGAAATAATCCTACTTATACCTTTGTTATCCATTTTTCTTGTCATGCAAGTTCCATGGAAGACTTCATTAAATGTGAAGGCAACTACAATGTCCAAAGCTCTAGACTATTAGCTTGCTTCTTACTATTTGAGTATTTTCATCCTAACATAACTTCTCGAGCAAATTTTTCCATGAGATTGCCTTATTGTAGTTAAGTTTCTTAACACCAACAATAAAACATCTTCAATCAAACGTAGGTTAGGTACATTCAATACGAGTTGTACTACGTATTTCTCGGGTTCAAATTGAATCGAATATGTCCAAATCCTTCTCATATATTTAACTGTTTAAGCAACAAATACAACTCAATGGAAGAGATAAATTAATAGTTACGGAAGTTCATATAGGTTGACCAATAGATAATGCTCTTCATCAACATTTTCAATTGAAAGTGTCGATCAAAACTCTCTCACAATATGTGATAACAACTGGAGGCATTGTACTATTGTGGTAGCCTATTTAAATTTGTTCCTGTTCCATCTTCCACCACCTAAACATTTGCCAAATGGTAGCGTTGAGACCGTCCAGCAACACTCTCAGTCTCATATTCTCATTAATACTTTTAGTTCGAGCTAATACTTCTCAAAAGTCGATCAATTAATTTTAAAACTTATACGAAGTAATTATCATTGTTCTCCTCTCCCATCTAGTCGTCATCTACTAACAAACCATGTCAATTCAACTTCCACCACTTAAGCATTTGCCAAATCGTAGAGTCGAGACCCTCCATTAACACTCTCATGCAAGTATTCCTAGCATTATACGGAGTGATTATCATTATTCCTAGCCAAATCGTAGAGTCGAGACCCTCCAATACTTCTCAAAAGTCGATCAATTAATTTAAAACTTATACGAAGTGATTATCATTATTCTCCTCTCCCTTCTAGTCGTCATCTACTAACAAATCATGTCAATTTCAACTTCCCCAACTTAAGCACTTGCCAAATCGTACAGTCAAGACCCTTTATCAACACTCTCAAGCAACTATTGCAAGCATCTCATACATTACTTTGAGTTCGACCTAATACTTCTCAAAAGTCGATCAATTAATTTAAAACTTATACGGAGTGATTATCATTGTTCTCCTCTCCCTTCTAGTCGTCATCTACTAACAAACCATGTCAATTTCAACTTCCACCACTTAAGCATTTGCCAAATCGTAGAGTCGAGACCCTCCATCAACACTAGCATCTCATACATTACTTTTAGTCCAACCTAATACTTCTCAAAAGTCGATCAACTAATTCAAAACTTATACAAAGTAATTATCATTGTTCTCCTCTCGCTTTCCAGTCATCAACGACTACCAAACTATGTCAATAACTAACTAACAACACTAATCTCATATAAGTAAATATCGCCGATACATGAAAACTAACAATACGAAATTCTTATCGCATACTCCGTGTATAAATAATAATGTCAATAATAACACATCTTCAAGTAAATGAAAATTAATCGGCGATTATATCAGAAAACTATGATTCCCTGGTGTAATCGATAAAGCGCTGATTTAGGGAATATTCTAGGTTACACTAGCATCAAACAAAGCAAAATTAACATAAGATAATCCGCATTTTATTTATACTGATAATACAAAATCATAAAAAAAAAAATTACAGTACGATACAATATACAGCATAATTACACTATAAAGTCATGAAACTCGTAAATTAAAAGTCAACTAACCACGATTGACGGCCGTTTCGTCAGAAATTGAAAAAATATATCCAGAATCGATGAAATTCGGAGGTTAGTAAACCCTAAATCCCAAATCCAAAGCAAATAAGTAAACTGAAAGCGATTCATCGAGTAACAAAATCGCATAAATTTATGGAAATTTCTGAAAGAATTGGAGATTTAATTGATTGATGAGTGTGATTCTAGTTACGGTGACGGAGGATCATAATCGGAGATTTTGAGAGAGAGAGAGAGAGGAGAGAGGGGGGTATGAAATCAGCTACGGTGAAGTGTGCCGTAAGTTACATGTTCAAAATTGGCGGGTTTCGCGCCCACCGTGTGATGCTCACTGGTCCAAAATCGGACCAGACCGGATAATCACTTATCGCAAGAGCGGAGACCGGACCGGTTAAGAGGGGGCCTAGAGGCTAGACCTGGACCGGTCCAAAACCCTTAAAGCTCGTTTTTCTCGAATTTGGACCGGACTAGTTCTACTTTTTTAAGGGGAAATTGAAATTTTGTTGGTGTGGATCGGATCGCATATCGGTCACCATATTTTTTGGGACCCGCAGGACCGGTGTGTATCTAGTATAGAGCGGAATGAACCGGGCGGTCTAAAGCGGTCTGGTTTTCCAGTCCTGGCCACTTTTTGAACACCCTTATTAGTAGCCCTGCAAAACGGGTCAATCAGGGCGGGTTGGGTCAGGACATAAGGTCATTTCGGTTATGATATATATTTCGGATCGGGTCGGTTTTTCAGGGCGATTTCGGGTGACTTGTTGTCAGGTCACTTCGAAACGGGTTACTTTCAATATGGTCATTTTGGGTCGGGTCGTTTCATTTATGAGACATTTGAGTCACTTTTAAATCATTTTGATCTTGAATTGGATTAGTCATGAGTCGAGTCTTCTCAGGTTGCGTTATCGGATCATGTCAACATTGGGTCAACTAAGGTTCGGGTCGGGTCTGGGTTGGATCAGGTCAATTCAGGTTTCAGGTCATTTTTGGGTCAAATAGTTCAGGTCATTTTCGGGTTTTTTGTCTGCTATTTCGGGTTGGATCATTCGGATTTGACCCATTTTGTCAGGTCTAAACTGGCTAGTGAGCTAGAGCGAGCCATTTGCTCACGTTTACTTTTGGCCTTTACATTGTGTGTTCGAGAGCGTAAGACCTTAAGTTAAGTCGAGAGGTGGAGTTAAGGGGCTACTAGTCTACTACGGACACTCGGCTATATTGAAAAATAAAAACAATAAATTTTAATTAGAATTTGAATTTTTTCCCAAGGTTACCTTTTTAACATTATTATAAGCCTTTCTAACCGTAAATAAGATAGTAGGTTGTATGATTGAAACCCCCTTTTTTACATATTGCATGGTTTTATATATATCCATGTGACTCACTTAATAGAGAAATGGATAATTGGTTTTGTATTTGAGAGTTTCATTGATTTAGGCTCGGAAAATTTAACTGAAATTCTCTATAATATCGGAATACTAGCTAAAAAGATAACTGTTGATTTCTAAAACAACATTTTAAGATAACCGAAAAACAAATACCTTATTTCTTAACATGTTGCTCTTAGCTTTATGAAGTCAAATAATTAACTTTAATTAAATAAAGAACTTTGTACCTGATTTAATTAGCGAAACAGTTTAAAAGTTTTTTTTTTCACTCAATAACAATATAGATTTAAAGAAATATGTGCGCACTAGTGGCTAAAAAGCTTTACGAAAAAAAAAAACTTCTCTAAAAAAACTCTAGCCTCCATCAATCATACACGGGCTTTCATCGATAATCAACCCCGAAATTAAATCGTATTTCAATTTGTGTTAATAATTAGCATGTGGGCATATTTATCATTTAGTCATTAAATCTCTTTTAATGAGGGTTGTTTTTCAGTCCCTTATTTCAGGGGTTTCCTTTGGAGATAGTTTCATTGGCAATATAAAATCTCTGAATGGATCGTTACACGATTCACTATTAGTTCAACACAAATTCTTATTTAAGACGGAGGTATCCGTCTTAAGCTTAAGACGGATAACATATTCTCTCACAAAATACCCATCAAGGGTGAGTGGAGAGCACATGGGGGGAGCCCACCTTGTCCCCTTTACCCATTTCCTCTCACAAAATACCCGTTGTAAGATCCGACCCGTCTTAAGCAAGACCTACTCTTAGTTCAATCCACAATCATATAAATTTCATATTTTTCTTTAAATATTGTTTTTATATTTAAATTAAGATGCAAACCAACATACATAAACTCAATAATAAAGTCATTAATAAAAACAAATACAGGGAGTAAATAAAAACAAATACAGGGAGTATGTAGATCGAGATTGTTATCGTAATTCATAAACACAACACTAACTAGAGTTGGTCTTTCTTCATATATCAACTAATAAGACGAGATTTTGTACCCAAATAATAGACGAATAACATCTTCGCTAGTTGATCGAAGGTTTGGTATACATAGCGAAAGAGTCCAAGGCTTCTCTCAAACGTTGGTTAAAGACAAAAGGCCTCTCTAGTAAAGCCAGGTGACCTGTCTCCTCCACTATATGTAGTTTTGTCTTGCCACCCAGTCTCCTGCATTTCAATTTACATTCAGTAAGACAGTAAATATATTGTGACAGATAAAAATATTTTATTTTGTTTTAATTATTTGTTTATCTTTAATTGAAAATTTGAAATACATATCATAATACAGAAATTAATAAAATTAGGCAGATTAACGTTATATAATAACAATGCAATTTAAATTATATAGTAGTCGATTGTCATACTCTTTCAAATTGTTCGCGACTTCCATGTCGAATATTTTGTCTTGGTTTCCCCAAATTAGGTGTATCGGCTGCAATGACAAAAAAGAACGTGATATTATTCAACCGAAATAATATAAATAAATTAAAGGATAGTTAATTGATTAGAAAACCGAGCTTTATTCGTTACGTTAAATTAAAGTTTGAGTGATAAAATGTTTAATTACAGATTTCTTTTTTAGTAAAAGAACAATTTTATTAATTATATTAAGTCATACAGAAATACGACCACGTACCTGTTTAAATTGATGATTTGTGACATCTTCATCTTTGATCACGAGAGCCTCTAATAGTTCAATTCTCTCCTTCCTATTGTTAAACATGACCTGCATAATAGATTTGAACTTTGAAGTACAGTCATGCTAAAAGTAGTAAAAATATATTAAAGTTATTTGGGAAACGGATTTAAATCAATAAGCTTTGCTTAACACGAGTTACATTTCATCACAAGCTAAATACGAAGTAAATGTTATCCATTTAAAACAAAATGTAACTAAAACAAATTTTCTAAGTTATAATAAGTTGTCGTTAAAATGATGACATTTGAACCACGTTCAGATTGAACAATAAGAATTTGGGTTGATAAATACCTCTAGATAATGTTTGTAGAAGAAAGTAGGGAACTTAGGAAAGTTATTCTTGTAAGAACAATAATCAAGCAAAACCTTGACACCATCAAAGGTATCAGGTATCAAATAATCCACCCAAGAAGCGAACCCAATTCGCGCTAAAGCCTTGCAACTAATAGACTCGGTCTCAGCCAAGACCGAGCCTATGATAACCATGGAACCCACCAACTCGGGGTGGTGCTCCGCTAATTGAAAGCTAACCATACCACCATAACTAAACCCAACCACTATACTTTTTTTCACTAGACCCAATATTTTTAGTGCAGATGCCAAACAATCTGCTTGAAATTGAGGACTTCTTTCACTTCTACTAGTGTAAGACCTACCAAAAAATAGAAGGTCAGGAACATAAAAGTTGAATTTTTGTCTAAGGGATAGTACTAGGAATTGCCATGTTAGTATTCCATCTCCTGCAAAACCATGGACTAATACAACATTTGGCTTCTTATTATTTTCTTTGGAGGGTACCCAAAAATGTATAATGGTTCCGGGTTCGATTTCGACTTCTATGGCTTCCAATCCTGCTAAGTTTAATAATTTGTGTAGCATTGTTTTGTAACAAGTTACTATGTTCATCATCTTTTTTTTCTTCTTTTTTTTAACTTCTCAATCTAAATCCCTCAAGATATGCACTTAAAGTTGGTATAGGGTTAGTTATATCACTATATAGTCCAACTTATTGGTGCCTTAGTGCCTTCACAAAGTTAGTGTGACAGATAATCCCTCCCATTGTAGACTAATTTATGTAATAATTTCCCAGAAGGTTGTACATTTTTTTTACCCAAATTCTCATTTGTGACGGGCATATCCGTCACAAATTTGTGATGGGTTAAATATTACCCGTGAGTAGGAAAAGACAAGTTATTTGTAATTTCCTAAACTTGTATTATTTACCCAAGTGGGGGATACTAGACTAATTGAAAACTTGTGATATACTGATATCCGTCACAAGGGAGATCAGACTTACTGTTCTTTTTATCCTAGGTATAGTTATCTAAATGTAAATATTAACAGTAGGTCTTGCTTGTGACGGGTCGGATCTTGCGACGGGTATTTTGTGAGAGGAAATGGGTAGAGGGGACAAGGTGGGCACCCCCCATGTGCTTCTCCACTCACCCTTGATGGGTATTTTGTGAGAGAATATGGTACCCGTCTTAAGCTTAAGACGGATACCCCCGTGAAATATTAAATACTATGCAATTCTAGCTACAAGTAACACAAGAAAGCTGATAAGAAAATTTCGGCATTTTTGGGAGATTTTTATGGTGTTCAAATGGGTAAACACACCTAATTTGACCGGGTGGTCTCTCTTGTGACGGTCACAAGCTTGTGACGGACTAAATATGACCATTTTATGATAAAAAGTAATCATCCATAAAATGTTACCAGTCATATAATGATTACATTTTCCATAAAAATGGTCACATTTGCTCCGTCACTGGCTTGTGACGAAAAATGCCCGTCACAAATAAGAATTTGTGTAATTTGACTAGGTTGAGGAAAACATGAATGATGCATATCTATATATAATAATAAAAAAGACAAACTAATCATCTATCTAAATGACAATCAACATTTTCACCTATTTACACAACCCACCTCCACATCACCAAGTCATTTATTAACAAAAAAAAAAGACAATATAAACGGAAAAAAAGCATCATATTACACATTTACATCATTCCCCCGTTAAAAGACTTTTAGCATGTCACATGATTATTTGTTATCTTTTTTTTTTTTTTTTTAAAGTAAAGGTTTAAGTATTTTGTAGCATTAAACATTAAATTTTATCTTCTTAACTTTAAAATAAATTAAACAACTTAAACAAAAATTAAACATCAAAGTAAATTCTAAATTTAAATATTAGGATTTTATTACTAAAAATAAATTATCTCGCAAAAACAAATTAAGTTACATCACTATAGTTTTTACTCCATTTGTAAATGTTATCCTCTCCTACTAGCGTGAGACGTGTGAAAACGTTTTGTGGGCATATTAATTAGACATATAAATAAGCTTTTACTATTTTATTGTTACATCATATTAATTTAATTGTGCAATAAAATATTATGTTATGTAATTGTACCCGTTAATTTCAATGAATTGATTATTATGTATAAAAAGATGAGCAAAAAAAATTTTAAATTTTTTTAATCCATATAACGTACTTCAAATATTATATAACGTAGTAAATTAAATATTTATTATCTTTACAAACAAAAAAAAAATATATTGCAATGAAAAAAACTAATTAATTCAAGACAAAAAGCATGGCCTACGATGATATTTATGTGAAATTGACACGGTTAATGATTAAAATATATGAGAAACAAATTAAAAGTAACCAATGTTAGACAATGATGAAAATGAGTAATGGATCTAACACATATTCAATTAACAGTAGGTCTTGCTTGCGACGGATCGGATCTTGCGACGAGTATTTTGTGAGAGGAAATGGGTAGAGGGGACAAGGTGGGCACCCCCCATGTGCTTCTCCACTCACCCTTAATGGGTATTTTGTGAGAGAATATGGTATCCGTCTTAAGCTTGCGACGGATAGTGTCCGTCACAAATGAGAATTTGGGTTCAATTAATAGAGTTAATTTTATATCACAGTTTTCAATGTGTTACAACATCATATTAATTTAATTGTGCAATAAAATATTATGTTATGTAATTGTACCCGTTAATTTCAATGAATTGATTATTATGTATAAAAAGATGAGCAAAAAAAAATTAATTTTTTTTTATCCATATAACGTACTTCAAATATTATATATCGTAGTAAATTAAATATTTATTATCTTTACAAACAACAAAAAAATATATTGCAATGAAAAAAACTAATTAATTCAAGACAAAAAGCATGGCCTACGATGATATTTATGTGAAATTGACACGGTTAATGATTAAAATATATGAGAAACAAATTAAAAGTAACCAATATTAGACAATGATGAAAATGAGTAATGGATCTAACACATATTCAATTAATAGAGTTAATTTTATATCACAGTTCTCAATGTGCAGTTAACTAATTCCATATCGTCTTTATCAGGTATTATGTCTATTTACCCATGTAATATAATATCTTAATATATATTAATAAAAATAAAAATGTTGTTATGCTTCTCACCAAACTAAATGAATTATAGATAAGGTGAAATATTTTTGTGTGTCCATGTTAACAACACAAGGTTACAAAAATATCAACATGTTTCATACTAGGGAAAGTTACAATTATGCTTAAACTTAAACAATTAATCTCAAACGCACCCGTGATGTTCACGGGCAGAAATACTAGTTCTCATTATGATAAGTCTCATACTCTCCTATGGAGTACATGTTATCCTATTTCTAAATCCTAATAAAATCTGAAATGATTTTAATATACTCCGTAAAAATAAAATGGATTATTTGGTATAAAGATTTTTAGACAATTACACCCGACGGATATACAAGTTCAGGAGTACGGTTTAGTAAAACATATCAGAGTTACGTAAATATGGAGTAGCAATCTACCCAGTTGCCTTTTTTATATCGGTTTTCTAAGTGTATCCTTGATAAGCTGACACACCTTAGAAAAATCGATCTAATAATTGACAAAATCAACAAAACCAATTTTAGTAAGGGATAGAAGATACCTTAAGATAATGCTTGAAGAAAAAATCCGGCATCTTAGGGAAGTTTTTCTTGTTAGAAGAAATATCAACCAAAGCCTTGACACCCTCAATAGTAGTAGGCATCAAACAATCCGACCAATTCGAGCACCCGACTCGCTCCAAAGCTTTACCACTAACGGACTCGGGTTCAGCCAAAACCGAGTCCGTGATGACCATTGAGCCCACTAACTCAGGGTGATGCTCAGCCAATTGAAAACCCACCATTCCACCATAACTAAACCCAACATATATACAATTCTTCTCTAAACCCAACTTATTTAGCCCAATTGCCAAACAATTTGCCTGAAATCTTGTACTTCTTTCACTTCTAGTAGTATAAGATTTACCAAAAAAGAGTAAATCAGGCACATAAACGTTGTATTTGTTTCTTAAGGATAAAACTTGAAATTGCCATGTTAATATTCCATCAGCTTGAAAACCATGAACTAGAACAATATTTGGCTTGTTATTGTTCGTTTTAGATGGAACCCAAAAGTGCATCATAGTCCCGGGTTCGATTTCGACTTGTTTGGTTCTCATCCCTGCTAATTTCATTACACTGTGTAGCATTGTCTTGTAAGAACTCATCATGTTCACCATCTTTAACCCTAAATTAAAGCTTTCGAGATCTAGGAGTTTATGTATCTATATTAATAAAGTGCAACAATGTCAAAAAGTTAAAAGCCTTGGTTCTTATATATAAGATGGGTATTATTAAACCTAGTCTGAACCCAATTAGTAAAACATACTTCTAAATTAAGTAGAATTGTATATAATATCTGAGATTAATTGTTAAAAACTACCTATCCTTCATTACACAGATTAACTTCCTATTTGAACCAAAAAAACAAATTAACTTCCTACGTCATTCTCCAATTCTCCTCAATATTTGATTATCTATTGGTCATCAATTCATCATCGTCGTTGCTTAGATAAGCTCATTATGTTAATCATTGATTTTGAATTATGGTTTTGCGCAAGTAATATGTTTATATGAATTTCATAATTTCTTGATGAATTAAAAACTAGTTAATTTTCTTAATCGCGTATCTATTAATTAAATCACAAATTGTCATTGAAGACGGACACTATCCGTCGTCACAAGCTGAAGACGGATAATGCCCTTTTCACAATATGCAAGTGGTAAGGATAAGTGGATGGCAAATGGATCCCCCAACCTGCCCTTCCACTTGCATATATTTTGAAAAGAGTGATATCCGTCTTCAGCTTGTGACGGATAGTGTCCGTCTTTGACACATGCTGTAATTAAATTTGCGCAAGGGTATTTAGCTGCATCATTTAAATGGAAATCAAAGGAAAAATGAAAGGGCATGGGATGGGATGGGGTATTTATATGAAATGCACGGCTATGAATCAATAATTGATTTTCGCGTAAAACAAAGTGAAATCAGCTAAAACATCTATGAATGTAATGCAAACGGCTATGAAACTACGATTCCGAATAAGTCGCTGAGTATTTATCAATACGGAGTAATACTTTTGTTATATTGAAAGTTAAAACACCAACTTACAAAAAACATGGAGAACAATAGACATGACATTGCGACTGGAGAGACAAGTCGTCAATTTGGCGACTGAATTAACTAATCGGGTGACTAACATTAGTTGCCAAATTGGCGACCACACAAACTTAAGGCAAACAGTACATTACATATACGATGGGAAAATAAAGATCGTAATTGTAAATAGTTTTTATTTGGGTATTTATTTCTCGAAGGATGGGAAAATAAAGATCGTAATCACAAGAATAATCTAGTAGGAATTTTCTATTGCCAATGAAGCTAGCATTTCATTTAAGTAGTCATTGAAGACAAAAGGCCTTTCTTGAAGAACCAGATGTCCTGCCTTCTCAACCATTTTCAGCATTCCTTTACCACCCAATCTTCTGCATTACATAAAAGTCATTATATATATATGAACGTCATTTATAAAAAAAAGTGATGAGGTAGTAAAATTATTAATATCTCGTATGGAGTCTAGAGGTATAGCAAAGGTGCAAGATAACCAAATGTATGTCGACTAAAAACAATCATTATTACGCCAAAACTAGGCTTTATTGGCTGTGTTAGAGCGTCATCTGGTGATACTCATCTTGATACATCCTCTCACATGCAATATGTATTAGGAGGCTACTAAAATGATGCGCCTACATAAAGGCATGTGAGAGGGTATGAGTATCATCCGACAAGTTCGAATTGTATGTACTATGTACATGCATCGTCTATGGACTCTATACGACATTGTGTAAGTCAGAAGCAACATTAGAATTATCGTATTAGTAGTTTTTAAGGAATCGGGAAGGTCAAAATAGGTATCAATTTGTAGAAAGGATAAAAGATACTAATTCCTCTGTTTTTTTATATATGTTATTTATCATTTTTCGGCACTTTCTTTTTACTTCAACAACTTTTAGAATAAGAAAAATATCATTAAATGTGCGCTCATATGAAAGGTATTTTCATAAGAAATTTAGTGGTATAATTTGTATCCTAATATGTTTTTTGTAAAATTAAAGTTAAAGGACCACTTCAAACACAAAAAATAAAAACGTCATATATAAAAAAATTGATGGAGTAATTACTCCCTTTAAAAAATTGACTGAAACTTGATTTTGTTGCACTTATAGATTTCATTAGATCTTAATTTTAAAGTAAAGTGTTCGATGTGAATCCATCAATTTATGACCTAAGAATCTCACCCTGAAACGGTACTCCATAATAACTTTATTTTTCGCAATGGTAAAATAAGTCAAATAATAGAAACTCATAGCCCTTTTAGCCATGGCTTATAGTCTTATACCTTCTACTTTGTATATCGTCATTTTCGTCTTACTCTAAAATGTATCACAATTCTCGTTAAAGACGGGACATATTCGTCTTCAATGAAGGGATCGAATTCCCTCTCACATGGAGGCAAGTGGAGATCCATTTAGTTCCCCATTTACTCTTTCACTTATCTTATTGTAAGAGGGGATCCGACCCGTCTATATTGAAGACGGCTATACGTGTTTTTAATAAGACCAACTGAAAATATCCGTCTTCAATAAGACCAACTAAAAATGTATAGTAAAGGGATCGTACTCTTTCAAGCTTATTGCCGCTTCCTGGTCCACAAGTACATCTTCCTTTCCCCACAGCAGATAAATTGTCTAGAGCAATAAAATCAATTGTTAAGTGAAATTACTCACAATTTTTTAAAGGGAAAAAAAGGCATAATTTAATCACAAATATTAAGTACTCGTACTGTACAACACGAATTATTTGTAGATTATTTAGAACTTCAGACTTTAAAACATACTTTCTTCCTTCAACCCCATTCTACCACTTTCACTTTTATTCACTATTCACAAGTGATCATATAATTGTAATTTTCTCTCAATATATAAGCAAAAAATATATTCGTGATCTTGTTTGATTCGTCTTTACTAGTACATTATTAATATTTAACTTTTATAATTTTTACAATCACGTAACTGACGATATTTACCGCGTAAAATACGTCTCGGTAAATATGAAAAAGTAATATGAAAGAGTGGAGTTGAAGGGAGGAAGGATATACTAAGTTACTCATACAATTGTACTAATTACCTGTTTAAATTGATGGGTGCTGACATTTTCATCTGGAACCACGAGACCCGCTAACAATTCAGCTCTCTCTTTTCGGTTATTAAACATAACCTATCACGATAACAATAATATAAAGACATACAAAAGACAATTTCAAAGCGGTCACAACGCACAACATACATAATTAAATAGGGCTATGAAAACTCTAACATTATGTAATTGTGTATCTTTACTAGTGTTAGAAAAAAGAAAGAAAAAAACTGTCACAACTATTATTAATATCATCAAATAACGTGTAAAATATTAAATAATTACTCCCTCAGTCCCAGTCAATAGTTTACCCTTGCTTTATTCCCCTTCACAAAATAAAGCGAGGGTAAACATCTCACTGGAACAGAGGGAGTGGTAGAGTACAATTTAATGTGTGTGTGTTTGTTTTCTTTTTTTAGATATCGTGACCTTTAATTTCTTTCTTAAAATTCGCTCATTACTTATGTTCTATACTTGTTACTTTGTTAGGATACATACTTATTAATAATATAAGAGTAAGTCATATCCCATCAACATACTAAAAACGAACAAATAATTTCATCTTCAATTAATATAGGACACTCACATATCATAATTCATAACACTTCGAACCAATCAAAATACTTGTGACTTTGTGAGAACACCAATTCTCATTAAATACAGACATTTTTCATCACAAAATGTGTAAGAAGATTACCTCAAGAAAATGCTTATAAAAGAATTTAGGCATTGGAGGAAAGCTATAAGAACCAACATGAAGCAAAGTCTTAACACCTTCAACAGTAGTAGGCAATAAAACCTCAGCCATAGAATTAAACCCAATTCTATTTAAGGCCTTTCTATTTAGGGATTCAGACCAGGCAACAGATGATCCAGTAATTACCATTGAACCTACTAATTCAGGATAATGTTCAGCAAATTGAAAACCCACAAATCCACCATAACTAAACCCAACATATACACATTTCTCTTCAACACCCAACTTTTTTAGTGCTTTTGCTAAACAATCTGCTTGAAATCTTGTGCTTCTTTCACTTCTTGTTGAATATGACTTACCAAAGAAGATTAGATCTGGTACATAAACATTGTATTTTTTCCTTAAGGATAATATTTGTAGTTGCCATGTTACTAGACCATCACCTGTAAAACCATGGATAGATTAGAGATATATTTCCCATTCAATTTTGTAGGTTTATTTGTTTTTTTCCACAAAATCTCATTAAAAACGGACATAATCCGTCATCAGCTAAAAACCTCTCACAAATAGCAAGTGGGAGGCACACTCTCTTTCCCACTTGCTCTCCCACTATGTCCTTCAATGAGACGGACTATTGTTTTTTTACACAAGTACTCATTTAGCTCGAACAATAATTTACACTTCTCTATTTAAGGTGTATCCGTCAATAATTTACACATTTCTTTTCTGGTAAATAAACCAGCTTATTTGGGGATCATTACATTTCCTCCTTATGTCAAGTTATTATTTTTATCTTTTTAATAATGGTAAACTTTCTTTCTCCTTACATTAATAATTGTTTGTAAGCTATTGAATGGAACAAAGGGAGTACAATGGATATGAGAGGTGACGACATGGAGTATATAAAAAGTGGAAAAACAACTTTCACATGGTATAGATTGTCAACTTATTCATGCTCAAAATAGAAATGTAAAAATATACTTAAACATCCAAATAAGGAAAACGTACAAAATTCATTTATGTACGCTTATTCAATTTTTCTTTCATATAATTTAAACGCACGTATGGAAATGACTTGAAAGGATCAGAACGATCAGTCGAATACACAATAATGTCATGAAACCAAAGAGTTAAGAGCATCACCTGCAAAGCCATGGACTAGAACAACGTTTGGCTTTTGTACGTCTCTTTCACAAGGAGCAAAGAAATGCATGACTGTTCCTGGTTCTATTTCTACTTCTTTGGGTTGCATTCCAATTAATTTCATGATCTTATATAATACAGACACATACCAACTCAAAATATTCATTTTTCTAAACTCGTTTTGCGATTTCTCAAAATAGTCGAAAAATGTATTTTATTGATCAGAATGTAACTACTAGAAGAAAATTATTCTAAAAAAAATGTTATTTTTGTCTAATTTTTTTATACTGACAATGGACATAACACCATATGATACATACATGCATAATATATACTAATATATAGCAAGTATTTGTCTAGGAAAAAAAAGGGTTTACTATTGACATATGCATTTATAGCAAAACAATAATGTGGTGGAAACAGTGGTCACCCAAAAAAAGTTAATGCGGGGAAATCACAATTTATGTTTTATGGGGGGTCTTATTAATCCACATGGGGGTGCAGGTGCTTCGCAGTTGGCAAAATGAGTTGGAACTTCATTATTTTATGGCCAATTCTGGTTTACGACTACTTTTAAGCTTTAGACATGGTTTTTTTTTATCATTTTGTGGTAAAATATAACTATAAGTATACAATTAGTGTTGCAACTTATATTAACTTATTATCCAAAAGTGATCATATTTGGCTGTAAAATGGTTATAAAATCTCGTTTTATGGTTTCAGACGAAAATAGGTGGTCCAAAAATAGATCAACTCTTAGTTTATACTTCCTATGTTTCAATAAATTGTATACTTTTATTTTATACATCTATATTAATGCTCGTTTTCTTTTGTTCTTATCTTTAGCTTCATATTGCTACTAAGTATTTTAAAATTTTGATATTCATAAAGTACTCACTCGTTAAGACAATTTAAACAAGATATCACGTGACTATCTTTTATGTTATATCTTACTCCGTAGAAGTTATGTTGAAAATTCTCATAATAGTACCCAAAACACAAAAATTAAATAAAACGGAGGAAGTATGAGTAAATCAATCGAGTAAATCTCTTGCGAAACCATCTACATTATGATAAATGATAATATGACTATATGAGCAACTAGGGGTGTTCACCGGTTCAAAACCGGACTGGACCGGTTGGACCCGCGGACCGGCTACCCTCTTTTTCCAAGACCGGAGACCGGACCAGCTAAGAGGGGACCCGGACCGGAACCCTTAAGGTCCAGTTTTTTCCGGGTTTGGACCGGACCGGTTATACATTCAAAGGGAATTTTTTTTTTTTAAGTGTCGACCGGACCGGACCGGAGACCGGTCACCATATTTTTTGGGACCGGTTTGGACCGAACCGGACCGGCCGGTCCGGGTCGGTCCGGTTAGCCAGTCCAGACCACTTTTTGTTCACCCCTGTGAGCAACATGAGTAAAATACTACAAACTAATACAAGTAAAAAGAAGAGATCGAGGAAAACTTAAAAGTTAAAACTAAATAAGTAACTACCTACCATGTAATCAGGTGGGAGCTCTTATAATAAGGTTATTTTGAGACCGTCTATATGAGAATTAGTAAATTAATAAACTATATATTTGTCCTATTATTTATTGGTTTTAAAATAAAATGCCTTTTCGATTTATAAGGTGGACTCCATATTCTTTTTGTAGATATGATCTACACTTGTTTTCATGGTTTAACATGCTCAAAGCCTAAGATTTTGTCCAGCCGCTGATAAAATTTAAAGGGTAGTACTTTTTTACATACGCAATTTACTCCTTTACACGTTTTTTTTTTTACAATTCTATCCTTGTTTTTCTCACTCTCAATACCAATTAACCACCCCTTCCATCTCCACCCAGTGGGCCACTGCCACTGGCCACCACCACCTTCGTAGCCGGCAAACACCAGTTAGATTCCCCTATATGCTAAGAGAATAAGAAAAAATCAAATGTTTTCCCTCTAAAATGCACTCTCCTAATTAAGGAAACAAATAATTTAGTACACTCTTTTATGAAATTATAATTTTTTTTCTCAAACTCCAAATTTAAATATATTAATTAAATTCAAATAAATTTGGTATGAAACCATAAGTTATAAATTGTTAAATCTTTCATTTGGTGTTACAATTAGAAAATGTTAATGCATACTTACTTAATACATAAAGAGAGCCTATAGACTATAATTAAAATTAGTTTCTTCATAGATAGATTGATTAAAAAAATTGAGAAAATCTATACAATAAATCATTAGCTCCGAGTTAAAAAAACACCCTCATTAAAATACGCATTTCATAACCTTACTCTTTTTTGTCATTAGTTTTATACATCGATTATTTTCTCAAAAGAAAGTAGATCAGTGTGGTGAATTAGAAAATTAACGAGTTAAGAATTTAATCTCCTATCTACCAAAAGAATAAAGTGAACTCATAAATTTTCCCTCCAAAAAGCATCTTCTTAATTAAGGAAACTATTGATAATTTATGTGTATTAGCTAAATAGAGAAATTAATATATATAATGTATTTCATTATATCCATTATCTTTTCATTAAAATTAATCTTTTTAATAAAATTAATCTTTTCATCAAATTATATAATTTTTACGAAACTCTAAGCTATAACCTTTTTATTAAAATATAAATAATATAAATAAAACTATTAAGCTCCTAAATCTTTATTTGATGCTATTATTTGAGAATGTCTTGACTCATATTACTTATAACCAAAACTAAAAACTTAATTTTATTAGTTTCATGACAAAAAAAAATTGAGAGAATTTATAAAGTGGAATCGTTAGCTTTGTGATATAAAAAATATATTTTAAAAAAAATACATTTTCAGCACATACTCATTTCTCTTAGATTAATTTTCAACATAAGTTTTTTTGTCAAAAAAAAATACAATAACGATAAAAATGAATAATTAATGAGATATCATTATTATTTAAATATCTTATTAAAAATAAAAAAATTATATATACCGTGCAAACTAGTATATAAGTAATAAAATATAAAAGTAAAAATCTATATATACCTTATATTCATTGCGCGGGATTTAAACTAGTTTTATAACAGGTATCTTGAGAGCATAGTAAAGAATTGAGTAAAGATTCTTAAGATTTCATAACGAGAAATTAAAAGATAAAGTCATTATTGTTATTTTAATGAAATAGTTTTAAAAATATTTCCTTGCTAATACTATGTGTTCTTAAAATCGAGTTTGGACTTTTAATTTCTTTTAAGAAATGAAGGGTCCATATAATTAAAATCTAAAATTTGATTAAAATATAACTCACATGTATCCATAAATGTTTAGAAATAATGATTGGGGTGGAGGAAGTAATACTTCTCTTTTCAATGTCTTTTTCCTTAAAGTTTCGGAATAAAGTCTAGGCCCGTCAAATGGGGTGTTCAAACGGTTCTAAAAATCGAGGCCCAAATCATAAGGGGCCTAATATAGATAAATCTCGATTCAAATATGTGTAGCAAAAATTAATGGCGGAGTGGTTAGATTACTTGTGTTCTTTACTACCAATACCGAATCAACTCTCTCATAATAGTTACATATGTTAAGAAGATCAAAATAGAAACAAATAAATATTTTTCTATCATGAAAAAAAGGTAAAGGTGCATGATTATAAATTTCAATTTTCCATAAAGATAGCATTTTATGTTTGTGTTCTATTTAGTCTTCACACGATAGAAAAACCCTAGTTATATTTATGATCGTTATTTATTATTCGAAATGTGACTAATTATTGGCAGTGTTTTGATTTATATTTTAGCTAGGGACCGGAAAATTTTCACGAAGAGTCGAGCGTTGTCGTTAAACAAAGTTGAAAAAAAATTCGAAATTTTATAACATGGGGCCTTAATTAGGCATTTTCGAACCGAATTCATAAACTCATTTGGCAACCCAGATCATTAGATCGTCGAAAGATAAAATCTGAATCATGGATTGAAAATGGACCCTCCATTTTATTTAAGGAAATATGGAGGATCACAAATTCTTATTTCAGACGGAGGTATTCGTCTTAAGCTTAAGACGGATACCATATTCTCACAAAATACCCATCAAGGGTGAGTGGAGAGCACATGGGGGGAGCCCACCTTGTCCCCTCTACCCATTTCCTCTCACAAAATACCCGTTGTAAGATCCGACCCGTCTTAAGCAAGACCTATTGATGGAGGATATTAATACTTGCTTAAAACACCCCTTTAAAAACCCATTGGTAGGATAAGATTGCATGGGAAATGGGGCGCAGTAGTCCTACTCAACCATGGGATTTGTCATTGATTTTATTGCATTTAGTTAGGAAGAACTGAGTAGGTACACATTTGGTTAGTAGTAGCTGAAGCCTTGAAGGCGATCCAGTTTAGTGGTCTATGAAGGTAATAAAATGGGTTGAACAGAAAAAACGAGAAAATTTCCAATTTTAGTGGTAGATGGAGCCATGGAAGTAATAAATACAGTGTCGGTGAGTTATGATTTATGAAAGCTACTATAAAAAACAATAGAAAGGTTCTTTGAAGACGGATCTATGATCTATCCGTCTTAAATTAAAAACAGATCAAATTTTTCTCGTAAAGGGCAAATGGGGAGATAAGTGGGGGGCTCCATTTGCCACCTTTTTGCACCTCACTTGCCATTTGTGAGGAAGATTTAACTCGTCTTAAATTTAAGACGAGTCAATCTGTGTTCAATGAGAATTTGTGATAAAATAAATGCATCAAAGTTGGATCCTCGTAGCCCTAAGATGTCGCCCATTCTAGTTCTAGCAAAAAATGTGATGTGTCCTTTATCTTCCGCAATACTTCTCTTGTACAATCATCTTTTTCATGAGGAAAAAAAGATCACTTTTTGACAAAGAGTGACCAATTTATGATAAATAGGGGTCACTTAAAAAAAGTACTCATTTTTAGTCATAAAAAGTAATCACTATTTACCTAAAAGTAATTACTAAAGACAAGTGGTCATTTTTTTCAGGACGGTCTTACCATAGAATTTGCGTATCTTTCGTTCACTTGTTGGATCAATAATTCATTCACTTAACTAAGTACTTATTCCCTAATTAATAGTAGAGGAGGTGTCAATAACCTCGAGATCCGGATCTTCTTGGATCTAGATTGGTGTCACTCCTCAATCTAGAACCAAGAAAGGATATATACAACACAAAATTTGTCGTGTCCTTGTTCTTTAATTCGGGCTTGAGCTCGGCCCTATATATTGAGAATGAGGTTTGATACATTATCCATCTAAGTTAGATTATTTTGGTTGATTTGAATCGTAAAGATGAGAAATCTTAAAGATGAGACTATGAGAGCAATTTCACATTATGCGGAAATTAGGTTTTAATTAGGATTCATCGTGTATAAACATAACTCAAATAGGATTCAAAACATTGTCAACTTGTAACACCCGGAAATGTACCCTATTTTTCTAGTAGAAATATTTTACGAAATCTTTTCAGTAATTTTAAGTTTTAATATAGAATTTTATGTTCCGAGTCGAATTTAGAATTTCCGAGTTCGTATTTGGAATTTCCGCGAGATTCCATGAGAATCCCGTTTTAAGTCATCTTTGACTTTTCTTGACTTTTAAGTCGTCTTTGACTTTTCTTGACTTTTAAGTCGTCTTTGACTTTCGTTGACTTTTCCACTTACTCACCATACATATACTCCCTCATAACCTAACTCCCTCACAACTCAATCTCCTTCTTCTTCACCAAATAAACCCAAAACCTAGCCTCCATATTCTTTCAAGCTTAGATTCGTCGCTACGCTTTCGTTACTCGCTCAAATTCACGTATGTTCGTCTTATTCTTCCCCTCTTATTTTCCTCTATCCCTATTGGTAATAAAATTACCGTCTTTCTCGCTTTTTAAATTATCCGTCTTTCTCAAGGTGAATGATATTCATCTTTTATTATCTAATTGTATGTAGGTGGAGACTAGGAAGGTTTAGAAATCGTTTAAAGACACGAAAAGGTAACGGTGAAGGGTTACTCGATATCATTTACGTGTTTTATGTGTTTTCTAGGCTAGTAATCGTATTTAGATTATGGTTAGTATGCTTAGGACTTGTGGTGTTGTTGATGGATGTTGTTAGTTGTTAATTGATATGAGAATTGATGATTTGTGATGATAAATGAGGATTTTGTTGTTGATAACATGTTGATTTTTGATCATCCTTGAATCCCGTGAAGGACGCAGGCTGCGTTGGGGGACGCAGGCTGCGTCGTAGGACGCAGGCTTCGTCGTGGTGACGCAGGCTGCGTCATACGCTGCCAACAGAAATTTTCCTGCACTGACCCCTTTTCGTAAAATGATCATATCTCCTTCGTTACTTGCTTGTTTTGGGTATGTGACTTCTCGTTGGAACCGTAATAGGCTAAGCTATCACCTCGACTTGGAATTTCTGCATTCCCATATCTAGAACGCTAGTTATGACCGTTTAAAGTGGACCCTTGTTTTCGTTGGTTTCCAAACAACGTTGTTTTGGAGAGGTATCTATGTTTTTTATTCATTATGCTTCATAAACTTGTTCTAATGTTTATGTATCATGTATTGACTCATTTTTATCATATTTACACTTATATGATTCCCTATTCTCATGTTTTGTGACGGTTTTTGGTATGTTCCCACTTTGAGTCGGTTTTTACAAATGATACGGTTTGAGCACTAGTTTGTCTTGCGCTTTGTACTCTCATTCCCTTGGCTACCTTCCCGTTCGTAAGGCTGGAATGTCGGAACGGAGAGGTATCCTACTGCTTAAATGCATGTGTTAGTGGGCATACGACGACGTTGTTGGGAGTTGAACGCTATGCGTTGATCGACCCGGCCGTCAATGTTGTGTACTTGCGAGGTGGTGTTATTTGCATGTAGCGTACCGCATGTTATGAGGCTTGAGCTCTTTTCCGCCTCTTTCGTGAATTGATCTACCGAGAATGTGGGTACTCGGCGTCTATATGATTGACCGAGTCTTGGGTGCGAAACGTGATCGCATATCGAATCGGACCATGTAATCGGACTTGCCCGGTTTAGCACCACTCGGCCCGTATTATTATCGTGTGGCTACAGGAGGAAATTAGTCTACATATACGAAGGTTGACTCGCTGTATACACGCGTTCCGGGAAGGTTTTACTCCGTGAGCCCATAATCATTACTGCCCTGTACACGATGCTAGTGCGTTTCATTTACCGTGAGAGATGTCGTCGTGTCGTCGTCTTTGAATGCGTGATTTCATGATATTATTCATGGTCATTGCATGATTGGGCATCGTCGTTCTTGAATGCGTGATTTCATGATATTATTCATGGTCATTGCATGATTGGACACCGTCAATGTATGGGTCCGTGAATGGATGATAATATGTTGTTTTTATTGTGATCATCGCATGACTTGACTTGGGTTGTCTGTCGAGTCTCAATCATATCAAACTTATACCGCTAACGGTGAGATGCAAGCCCTAGTGAGCGTATTCGGTTGCCTAAGAGTGTCTTTCCCGAGTCTTTGAATAACATGATGGTTTCGGATTTGATTTCCACATGATCTTATCATTATATAATGAATTGCCTATCTATCCTTATCGTATCTCACATATATATCTATATGTATGCATGCTCTACTTTTGTATTTCCTTTTATGTACGTTTAATGTGATATGGCTGGGAGAACCCGGAGTTACTCCCCACTGATTGTGGCGTTCATGTTTTTCATGGATGAACAGGTTGCTTGCGTGGATGGCTTTTTGCTTATGCTATTTTGGGTTCGGGTGTGAGCTAGCGGGCGTTGTCCCTGGATGAAACACCTCTAGACGTTGTTTAGCTAGTTGCTAATTACTTTGTCTTTTGTTAACACTTTGACAGACTACGTCTCTTGTGTATTTTTATTTAGTTTGCAATATTTTGACACTCCTCGTATTTTTCTATCTTGCATGTATAAAGGTTTTTAAAATACCGTATTTTCCGCTATATAATTAACATGCTTGTATGTTTTATATTTCCGCATTCGCGAGGGTTGTCACAATTCGGTTGCCTAAGAGTGTTTTCCCCGAGTCTTGTATCACATGATGGATTCGGATTTGTTTTCTATATGCTCTTATCGTTATATAATGAATTGCTTATCTATCCTTATCGTATTTCACATGCATATTCATATATGCATGCTTCTACTTTTGTATTTCCTTTTATATACGTTTAATGTGATATGGCTGGGAGAACCCGGAGTTACTCCCCACTGACTGTGGCGTTCATGTTTTTCATGGATGAACAGGTTGCTTGATTTGGATGGCTTTTTGATTGGTATTTTGGGTTCGGGTGTGAGCTAGCGGGCGTTGTGCCTGGAAGATTCACCTCTAGTCGTTAATTAGCTAGTTTGCTAATCACTTTGACATTGTTAACCTTTTGAGAGACTACGTCTCTTATCTTATAGTATTTTGTATTCGGTTTGTAATTTGACACTCCTCGTATACTTATCTTGCATGTATAAAGGTTTTTAAAATACCATATTTCCGCTTATTATATCACTTGCTTGTATGTTTTATTTCCGCATTCGCGAGGGTTGTCACAGTGTAACTATTAGTGTTCTAATTAAGATTAGAACAAAATGATTACTGACCTATAACTATCCCTAAAGCCTAATGCTTTGTTTAGACAAAAAGCAATGGCATGCTCACCCTCCCCCACGCTAGTGTTGCACTGGTTTTGGTGAGTGAATAAGAGAATGTTTTTCCTCTTATTTCATTCATAACTTGATCTCATAGTATTAACACAACATCTCACTAGAAATTATTACAAGGTTAGAAACTTAAGAATTTCATAGAACTTGTGTTCAAGTATTAACACAACATTACTAGAGTAGTAATTTGAAACGTATTGTACTCGGTTTTAAGGGCTACTCACTTGTAGTTCTAGTAAGCTTACATTTGAGTGATAAGGGATAGTCTAGATGCATCACCAAGGAGAGTTCCTACACTTGGAACTAGGAATTTCATCCACTTATCTCAAACTCAAGAACAAGAAAAAGAAGGAGTCTTGTCCTTGTGCCCATTACTCGTCCATTATCAATGTGAGGAAACGATTTTTCCTTCTTATCTTTGTTTTATTGTTTGCATGCACTAGATCTAGGAAAACTAATTAAAGAGTTAATTAGTATATCATAAGAAGAGTCTTTTGAGTAGGTATATGAACCTAACACCACCCAGATAGAAGAGTGCCTAGCGACATACTCGACTACTCGGCAGAATGACACCTACTTGGCCAAGTACAAACACTCACTCAGTCGAGTGATCCTTACTCGACCGAGTACAAGACCACTTGAAATACAGAGGATTACATAGGCAATTACAGATGAGACCTTGACCCTTGGATGCAGGTAACCTATGAGGGCCTTAAGTTAGCATATGATGAGGACGAGAAAAACAATTACAAAGGACAGACACAAAAGTTTTTTTTTAAATAAAAAACAGACTTCAAACTTGTTCAGAAAAAGTATGTGTCTATTTTCTTGAATTAGCAAAAGTATGATCATGTCTTCTTCTTGGCTTGCCTGTTGGCTGGCTCTTTGGGATTTTCGGATGGCTACTATGACCCTTTTGCAACACCTTATTTCTGCTTAACATTTAACCTAACTCAAAAGATAGACTCACTTGAAATTTGGACTTGTGAATCCTTGCTGGACCTTGAACTTGTTTGTTGAGTTTAAAGGACTTAGGCTAATCTGTAGGGAAAACTCACTTGAGCATTTTTTAAGTTGCTTAGGTGTCCTTAGCAGCTGGCCAAGAGGGTGGTTGTTGAATGGACCTGAATAATTTTGTGGACCTGCAAGCTGGGTGGTTCAGTGACAGTGTTTGAGTGCTGGCTTGTGAATGAGTAGGACCCTAATGCAAATAGTCTATTTTCAAATCTTTTACATATAAATACTTTTAAGACCGCGAAGTGAATTCAACATTGCTATCCACGTGTAACACCCGCAAATTTTAGTTTAGGAATTTATAAGTTAAATAACTGCTTTATTTATTATTGAGCTTTAGTTTAGATTTAAATAGTATTTTTGCGTACTTCGGTAGAATACGCTTCTTTCTACTCTGTTTGGAGCCCATATTTGGATTTTACTCGAAACTTCAAGTGGAATCGACTCAGTTTAGGGTTTGGACCAAGTTAAGCTCTATTGGGCCTTTCTTTATGTCTCATTCTTGAAACAACTCACTTCACTTCATCTTTCTCACCAAACATTTCAGCAAACTCTCTCCCTCCATCTGTAATCTAAACCTCCATTAAACCCATCTTCCTTAAAAGCAGTAAATCTCCATACCTCACCCAATTCTTCACCAAATTCCTAGATTTTTGTACCAATCTTCTCGTTTCTTCATCCTCTATCTTTCTAAGTAAGAAATTTATCACCTTTCTCATTCTTTCAAAAAGTCCATCTTTCTATAAGATGAAGATTTCTCATCTTTTTGTGTTGTATGTTTAGGTGGTGACTTAGAGGACCTGGACAAGGATGATTTCCTCATTGAATAGGACATAGAAGAGTAGCCTTGCTAAAAAAGTGATGTATAGGGGTTACTCGACATTCATCTTTGTGTGACTTGGATGTTAGTGTTTAAGTATGAAAGATACTACCTTTAATGTTGATATTGAAATTGGGTAAAGTAATTGTCTTTGTGATTAATTTGTACTTGAAATCCTCTTTTGTGAGTTTTTATACAATTCTTATGCCTCATGTGTTGATAATTACCATGTTAGTGCTCATTTGAATGATGTTTGAAGTTGTGAGTTCATATAAAGTGATTAAATGTGTTATTGAGTGAATATATGAAGGAGATGTTCTAATGTTGTTATTTAGTCATGCTTATACTCAGTCCATGTGTCTTATGCCATAAATATTTTACTCTTATGCTCATTGATGAATTTCCATGTTAGTTTAATGTTATTGTGCCCAACGTTGAAGTTGGAGCGATTTGGATAAAGTTACGATTTGGATACAGTTACTTTTGTAATCGACCGTTATTTGATCATGAATAAAGAGTACATGAGGCTTGTTGTAACACCCGCAAATGTACCCTATTTGTATTTTAAAAATATTATATGGATACTTTTCAGCGTAATTTTAGATTTAGTCTAGAACTTAGTTTCCCGTGTCTAATTTAGCAAATCCGAGTTAGTATTCGGACTTTACTCGAAATTCCGTGTGAGTTACGCCTTAAGCCGCTTTTGGGCTTTTTCCCCCATATTTTTCCACTCACCCTTATAAACCCTAACTCCGTTATTCTTCTTCACTCACTCTCTTCTTCCTCACCAAACCCCCAAAACCCTAACCACCATTTTCTTTCTCAACTCAAGCTTCTCATAACACATCCATTCCTCACTCAAATTTCCTTATTTTTATCTTAATCTTCCGCTCTCATCGTCCTCTACCTTGTTTGGTAATAAAATTACCGTCCTTCTCATTTTTCAATTTATCCGTCTTTCTCAAAGGTGAATTATATTCATCTTTTGTTGCCTAATTGTAGGTGGAGACCTTCAAAACCTTGACAAAGATTACTACCTAGTGGAGGAGGACCTAGACGAAGATTGAAGACGCAAAAAGGTAACGGTGAAGGGTTATTCGATATCAATGCGTCTTTTATATGCTTTAGTTGTTGTTTACTAAATGTCTAGTGAAATTTGTTAGATACGTAAAGCTTGATGTTAGTAAATGTGTTGGAATTGGATGTGTGGCTATAGAATTTGTGTTGGTTAAGTGATTGTTGATAGTTGTTAAGGATTGTTGATGATTATTGATGTTGAGTGATGATTTTCGTGGGTATGTGCTCCCAGCCGGCCGACCGGCTGCCGGTGAGCTGACCGGCTACGAGGGTGGCTTACATTTACGATGCATTTTGGTGTTATGTAGGTCTCAGCCGGCCGACCGGCTGCCGGTCAGCCGACCGGCTGAGACACCCCCCATTCCTTCTTCTTATTCTCAAATGGTATATGGTCCAGCCAGGTTGCCGGCAGCCAGTCCACTTGACCGGCTGGATCACGCTGTATTTTTGATGATTTCCAAATGTTACTGAGGTGCCAGTCGGGTAGCCGGCGTCCGGTCACCTTGACCGGCTGGCACACGCTGTAATTCTTCTTCATTTCTTTTCTTATACATTCATTTATTATAGTTTGTATGGTTCGTTTATCGTAGAAATTTACGTACTAGCATTAAATATTCATGTTTAGAATATATGATATTCCATTCGCTTATACCACATGTTTTGTGACGGTTTTTTATATATCCCTCTTTGAGTCGGTTTTACCTATGTTTTGATTTGAGCAATAATTGTTAAATGCTATGAACTCTCATTCCCCGGCTATACCTCCTCGCTCGTTAGACTAGAATGTCGGAACGAGGAGATGTATCCTTAATGCTTGTATGCATGTTTTAGTGGGGATATGACGACGTTGTTAGGAGGCGAACGCTTTGTGTTGATCGACCTGGCCGTCAAATGTCGTATACTTGCAAGGTGGTGTTATTGCATGTAGCGTACCGCTTGTTTATGATGCTTGTGCTCTTTCCGCCTCTTTCGTGAAGGTTGACCGAATTTGGGGTACTCGGCTTGAAAGTCCTAGACCTCTAATTAGACTCCTCTAATTAGTTCATTAAATTACATTAACTTAATGATTTAGGATCTAGTTATCATGCATGCAAATATAAAAGCATAAATATAAAGATAAGATGAATTTCCTTACAATGGAAATTTTCGGTCCAATATGGGCACAATAAGAACTCCTTCTTATTGTTCTTGAGCATGTATTTAGTGGATGATCCTCCATAAAATAACCTCCAAAGTTGAAGGTCTCCTTCTTGTTGCACCCAAGATTAAACCCAAATAATCTAAACTTATTATTAACTAGATAATAAGTGAAGATAAATACTACTAATATTATTGTATTACTACTCTAGTAATACTTAGAGAATATTAGTATTTAGGAGAGTTGTAGAGAGAAGAGGTTTTAGTAAGAAGTATGGCAAAAACAAGTGAATGAATTAGTTGAGAAAAATGAGCAACCATCATGCTCTTTAAGGAGCACATGACCGGCACATCTAACACCAACAAGGGTGATTTTTCTCCTTATTTAATTCACATGCAAAAAGCTTGAGTGTGGGATGGAAATTGATAATGATCATGTGTCATAACATGTTATTATGAAATGGTGGAGTGTAGAATTGGTAGAGTAAAATCACTAATGATTTTATCTACTCAAAACCGGTCCACTTGTGTCCATAATGGACCATTTTGATTTTTGATATTTGTCTCACAAATACTTATTAATCATATGCTTAATTATCTTGTATAATTAAGTGTTAATTTGATCATATAACAATTATATTACTCAAATTAATAAATATATATACTTAACTTTTAAGTGATATTTTACCATTATATCAATATATAATGGGTCCCACAATGTCTAGTTAATTTATTTTACAACTCTTTGTAAATATAATTAACTAATTATCTCTACCTCAAAATATATGCACAACCTCAACTAATTTAAATGAATTAACGATTAATCATTAAATTAAATCTTATTTAATCGTATTAAAATAAGACGTAAAATTTATTCAGTCAGTTATCGTATAATTGACTAATAAACTTAAGTGGAATGAGTTCCTAACTCAATTTCCAATAATAACTCTCGTAACTAAACGTACATATCAAATATATGTAATGCTCTAATTAAACTGTATCGTATACAAATAATTAGTATTCTATTTGGGTTCATCCTATAGGTGTGACCTAAAGGGATCAGTTGATCACCGCCGTCATACGACAATAACGTCAAACTCTAGTCAGCCGAGCGTTACGATTTACGTTAATCAACTGACGTGGAGTATCAAAATATACTAATCATGCTACGTATATTCCAAATGAGATTTATTATATAAATGCACTATTGTGGAGGACACTTACTCCAACAATCTCCCACTTGCCGATACAAGTTGTGCATGTAGCAACACTATTGCGGAGGACTCCTCCTCATACAATTTCTCCCACTTGTCTCGACAAGTTGTGTGCTACCGATTCTCTTGTCTCTTTTGCGTCACATCCTCCCACTCATTGCAAGGTGTCTTACAGGTCGCACTTGCAATTGAAATTATAAATATAGTGGTTTTCTCGATCTGGGAGAGTAACTGTCTGACCGGAAAATCTACCAGAGATATCTTCCGAGCGTGGCCACGCATTTCCAGTTACTACTCCTCAAGTGGCCCGAAGATGTTAATACCCAACGTGGGTGGACAATTCCTGTTGACCCATCTTACACTGTATGATGCAGATCACCATGACCCAGAAGATGTCCATCGGCCTCCTTTCACGGCACGACCTAGGACAAAAACAAAAGTCAATCGGAAACTACACCGACTCAGGTAAATGGTCGCCAGTCTAAAGAATCGACTCATAGGAAAAAAATAGAAATCCCCACCACGACCAGGCTTCAACAATTTTGATAAGGGACTCTATTATGGTCACTGCCCGACAGAGTGTCTCAACAATCTGTCTATGTAAACGACCAGTCATCTCCATGACCCCATGGTGTTGAACCAACCATCGATCGACTTACAATCTAGTCACTTCGAGACGTCACCTCAAATGAGTGACTAGGGACAAAACACTAAGTTCATCCTGTTCACTTGAATTGGGTTCAACTTTTCTTTCAACCAATTCGGATAAACAGAGTATTAAAATTTAGTCAAACTAAATAAGGAGTTTTTAATGAAACTCTAACAATGAATGCGATTATCTAATATTTGTAAAAATTGATACGCTATCAATAATTTCATATTTCATAATCTCCAGCAATTCAGATACATATTTCAATTTCCATTGAAATGACATGACTATCATGTTCAACCTGCAAAAGGCATGGCTAATGGATTAGCAATACTTGCATCTTTCCCATCGTTCTGATTGCTATTTCTCTTTTTCTACGTAATCTCATATTACATAAAACTTTCTGAGTACGTGTCTAGGTTTGAATCTAGACTTAAGACACTTGTCCTAAAGGTAGCTCCCACTGTTTTACCAGTATAATGGGATAGGATATAAAGCTATATGAACTACTTCTAGTCCCTCCACTACTGTCGAATCCAAGCTACTTTCATATGCATCATCATATGAGGCAATGTACTCTACTTCCGTTGTGAAATCCGCAATGATAAACTGCCTGGAACACTTCCAGCGGATACATGACATTTATATTTGAAAATGTCACTCCTACTTGGAACCTTTCCAATAGTCTTTTCTGCTTGGAACTCTTCCAACAGATAAATCTTCTATAAAACACAGCCAGTTCGTGATTTCAAATCACTTTGATCAGTTTGGATACTGAAGTCTGTGTAAACTCTTACACACAACTCACTATAAACTCCAAACATATGGAACATTTCCTTAGTCCTTCGCAAGTACTTAAGAATGTTCTTTATGGCTATCAAGTGACTCTCACTTGGATTTGATTGCAAACGACTTGTCATGTTCAAAGCATGCGAAATGTCGGATTGAGTATACATCACAGCGTATATAATTTATCCCGCAGCGGAAGCAAAAAGGAATCAATTTATCATGTGTTCAACTTCCTTGAACTAGTCAAAGATCTTATCAATATAAGAATTTTGACTCAACGCTAATATCCTTTTAGATTTATTGTGACACCCTCAAATTTGCGGAAAGAAAAAAAATTATTTAAATACATAAAAGATAATAATAAAACATAACGAAGGTGTCATAAAATAAAAAGGTCATTACAAAACGGAAATAATATTCTACAAAAGAAATATACAAGACAGGAGACATATCTCCCGTATAAATACGGAATAAAAAGAGTATATAATAATATACAATCTAAGAACCGAATATAGGTCCAAGGTAAATACTTCGCTCGCTACCTCGTCAATGTACCCCAAATATGCATCACCACCTGTTCGACCGCATTAAATATAAACACGGAAGCCACAGTCAGTGGGGAGTAACTCCGAGTTCTCCCAGCCACGAAATGTCTAGTTTAATTAAACATGAATAACATAAAAGCAATGTATATGGAAAATACAAAACCTTAACATATAGGATATGCTTTTCATGTTATGAAACAATTAACTAACATATAACCTATCATATGAAAGCTATCATGTGAATCCGATAATAAAATATAACTCGAGGTAGGGAAGCTGGTATGCTGGCTCAGCGGTTACCATGTAACATGGCCCTGATACACTCAAACCCTAATCAACACGTAATCATGTGAATCCGTTAACAACCGGTAATCCAAACTCTATCAACCTTAGCCGGCTTGCATCTCACCTTCTAAGATTCATAGAATCATACAAACATGAAAGACCAATACTTCTACAAACAGGCATAAGTTCTTAGAACAGTCGATAGAAGACTTCTGTAACTCGAGGCTATACCACAAGGTAGGAAAACATCCTAGTCCTAGACTGATCAGACCTAGCGACAACATCTATTCCGTTCCCCGTCCCATGACATAACCGTCTATGAGAAACTCTACTAGGCGACCCCCTAAGCAGAGATGGCTAGTACTTAAGCTGGCTCCCTTCCCAAAGCGGAACTCTTAGGATGCCATGCCCCGACTTGGATCTAAACCCACCAAGCCGGGACACAAACGCTATCAAGCGACAAACTCCGTATGCTCGTTAAAGATAGTACGGCCTATCAATGTCGTGGCCCAAGCTACTCATTTAGAATAGCATGGTCAAGAACGGCCATATATCCATAATTCTCTATGGGTACTTAGTCAACACACACCAACCATATATTAACATCACGGGAAAAACATCCTATCATGTGACTAATTGCATATAAATAATAATCAAATATCATCTCGCCTCATATCTACTAAGGCTTATTCATTAATTAAATACAACCTTACCTGAAGACAAATCCCCGACCCGAGTCCCGCGACGGGTCATCAGTCAACCGGGCCTGACTAGATCTTAGTTTGACCAAACCCGTTTGGTCAAACCGGCTAGAAACAGAGTCTTAGCCCTCGAGGCTTGAACATAAACTCAACATATTCATTACATGTTATTTCATTAAAACTTCTAACATGTGAATTATTAAATCTTACGTAACCCCCCGCTTGACTTAAAGAATATCAAATTAAACTACGATCACGTCTTATAATTTCTAACATGTGAGAAATAATAATTTAATGAAAAACCTTTTAATTAAAATATTTTACTTATTAATATTTCTCGCTTGCTAATTATTACAAAACGCGATAAAAATGACGATAACTCAAAAACCGTCACAAGTCCCAAAG